>CM060841.1:24082500-24235000 GCA_030762175.1 Metallyticus violacea
CAGTCCCAAAAGATTGTGACCATGATCTTGTTGATTGAGTGACCTTGGCCTTTAGAGGCGCTGCTTTGCCAGGTTTACCCCAGTCCATTTATTCTCTTTTGGACACGGAATCTAGTAGAGAACCATATTTTCATCTCCTGTAACAATGGTTTGCTGAACTTCTCTCTCATTTCCATGGCAGAGCTCCAAAAATGCCTGACAACAGATGACTCGTTGCTGTTTCTGGACTGATGAAAGATGTCAAGGCACCCATCTTGCACTAACCTTATTCATGTTTAAATGTTCATGAATAATTCGAAGGTTTGTTGTTTTAGAAAGGCTCAACCTTGCTGTAACTGTAACTTTGAGCTGTCAGTCTTCCATAATTTCTTCTTCCACAAGAGCGATTTTTTCAGGAGTGAGCACCTCCAGGGCCGACCTGCACGCTCTTCACCTTCAATGCTTTCTCGACCCATTCGAAAAAGGTTGGTCCAATTTTTGACGGTAGAATATGAGGGGGATGCTTCCCCTTATACACCGTCCAATCGCTGTTTAATTTCATTTGGAGCAAGTCCTTCTTTTGTGAAGAACATAGTAACAGCTCGAAACTCCATTTTGAACATGTCACAATCTTCTACACATGTAACTATATCTGAACAAGTGAACACAGTGGAGTGGAAGTTATAGCTGTAATTATTTACTTAACAGATAAGATATGTCACCAGTTAAGGATTTTGTGAGGGCGATAATCCTTATCGGCGAGGCCGGAAACTTATGGACCAAACCTTGTAGGTACCTGTGAAATAATGCAGTTATAACATGTAAAATGATTATGGGTCTATACGTTTTGGCCAAGCATTTTAAAAATATTTAACTATTTTAATCAACATTTCTTTCACCTCAAATGATATCCAATTGTTTCCAATATTGGAAAGATTATTCTCAGTAACTCAGCATAAGTCACCAGCTTGTTTTACTAGCGTTAAAAAATGCTAATATAATTTACTTTATTCCTACTGCTCTTCCTTGGAGCGATTAATGTAATCAGATCAAGTAAAGTATGACTGGACAGAAAACATTGTCCCATGGGGCCTCTTAGCATTATATCCTCCTTACCATAACGGAATCAAAGAAGGTCCAAATATACTCGTCTACACAATTTTTGCAGGATGAAAACTGTTCATGTTTTCTGGTTCCTTACCATATGGAGTCTCTCAAAAAAGCTTTAGTTTTGTTTTATTGGGCTACAGTTTTTCAGAAATTGGTTTTATAGAAAATAAGTTTTTATTATTTGTTCATTGAGCAGATACATAAAATAAATATTTTGAGGGATTTAAACAAAATAATAAATTGTTTGCTGTGAATGAGTACGGCTAGATCAGAAAAAATCACCAATTTAGTTCCTGGACGGAAAAAAATGTAAAGTATGAACCTTTAGTTTCTCCTTCTAATGTCCTTCCACTCCTCCATTATTGAGTTAGTCCTGATGAAACAATATGTTACTGCTATAAATAAAGATAGCAATTGTTTCAACTTTCTTGTTGCAAAGTTCCCACAGAAAACTGAAGCTAAGATAGCAGCAGGTATTTTCGATGTACCCCAGATTCGTGAGCTTATGCAGGATGAAAGACCTCAGTCGATGTCAGAGATAGAGAAGCTCAGCATGGTTTGGCATACAAAAAAGTGACAGAAAACTTTTTTGTCAACAAGAAACCTGAAAACTATAATGCAATTGTGGAGGAAATGTTACAACATTTTAGAAATCTTGGGTGTAGAGTGCATTTACTTAACAGCATAGTGATTACTTCACTGCGAGTCTTGGTGTAATTAGTAAAAAACAAGGTGAGTGATTTCATAAATACAATAAAACATGGAAACCACTATAAAGGTCATTGGGATGTATCAATGATTGCTGATTACTGCTGGTGTTTGAAAAAAGACCTTAGTGAAGGATATATTACAGCTTCGGAAACAAAAATGAAGTTTTCTTCTCCATAATAATGAAAAAAGTTTGGAAGTGCGTAATTATAAACACATAGCTCTCTTTTTTCAATATATTCATTAATATTAAGTTAAAATGACTTACAAAAACAGGTTTGTTTTAGCTATGTGTCTTAAAGCTTAATAATATTTCATTATAATATAAGTACATTATTACATTTGACGCGATTTTGTTTAAAACCTAGCCCAATGGAGTAAAACTGAAATCATATTTCAAATCAGGGCATTCATATTACAGGAAGAAGAAGAAGAAGAAGAAGAAGAAGAAGAAGAAGAAGAAGAAGAAGAAGAAGAAGAAGAAGAAGAAGAAAGCAAGGAAAAAAATTGTAGACCAGAAATATTCTACGCACATAAGTTGCTTGTAATTCTGCTAGCATCCTTAAAATACTTTAAACTTCCGAACTGCTGTAGCAATTGATAAACAGTTAAATATCTATTTATTTAAAATGTGTCGTTATCAACGCATTCCACTGCTTTTTCTTTCTGAAATTAAATTACTAGCTGCAGTACGCGTTTATGCGTAAATAGCCATTTGTTGACTAATGGCTACAACAGCGCTAGTAGGTCACTAAGTTTGTGTTATTCCATAAAACGGCATTACAGTATAAATTGAGTAAGAGAAAATGCAAACCTGAGTCCACTCTCGGTAGACTAAACTTCTTAGCGTCCTCGGCATCCAGCGGAAGTTGTACCCTCAGGGCAGCCACATTAGCGTCCCAACACCAGTGATCTGCTATCACGAACAAAGACAATACCTGCACCGCCAGAGCAAGGCCGGCTGCGATGCCAAGTGCAAGCCCCCCCACGCCTTCCGCAACCCTAACAGAGTCGGCCATGAAGCTACTAGCACCAGCAGATCAGTACTGTCCCTCGAGGAAAACTTAGCGCAGCAGCTGTCCGCTGTTTGTGTGGGAAATGGAGACGAGCACGAAAAAGAACATCAAAAGTAAACGGCATTACGTCATTCTCAGCTTATTGCTTGTTGTTGACTTGTTCATTATCGAAGCCGTTAATTACGGTTAACAAACCTGACGCAACTGCGCTAAATAAAACAAGGAAAAACCAAGCCTGCCGTCGTTGTCTTCTATTGCAAACTTCGCAGTTATCACTTTCCAGGCAACAAGTAACATAGACAAAAACAAAAGATGATCAATGTTGAGGTTATAAACATATTAGGCAGAATTTGCGCGTAATGTCACAATGTTAGATTTTTTTTTTTTTTTTTTTTTTTTGATTGATTTATTTATGGACGCTCTTTAACAGCTCAGGTCATCAGCGTCCCATTCAACTCAGGGCGTGAAACGGCCCACAAATTTTGCTCAGATGCCTCTCTTTCAGGCTTGAGGTTCTTTATCGTGCCGTAAATGCACGACACGGGACCCACGGCTTTACTTCCCTTCCGAAGAAAGCCATACTTAGGATTTTTACGCCCGAAAAAATCCATCGGTCCTGGCCGGGTTCTAACCCGCGATCTTGGGTTTAGGAGGCAAATATGGTAACCACTACACCACCAGGACTGACTCACAATGTTAGAAGAAACAAAACACGTAACACTTTGCTGGAAACTTGTGTGATATGCAATTACGTACATTAACCAGAATTATGAAAACTAAAATTTACAAGAGACCCATTTTAAACCTAATTGAGCACATCATTTTCTAGTAAATTGCATTATGTTGAAATTTACAAGTATATAATCGTTATGGTAATTAAATAAAATAAATACAGCAATTTTTATTATATATGCCAAATATTTGCAGCATTTATTTGCACTTTTTTGTTATTACTCCGAATGTGTTGACATATTTCCATCAAGTCGGCCCTGGTGGTGTAGTGGTAACCATACTTGCCTTCTAAACCCAAGAACGCGGGTTCGAACCCGGCCAGGATCGATGGATTTTTTTCGGGCGTAAAAATCCTAAGTATGGCTTCCTTCGGAAGGGAAGTAAAGCCTGGATCCCATGTCGTACATTTACGGCACGAAAAAGAACTCAAACATGAAAGAGAGGCCTCTGAGCAAAATTTGTCGGCCGTTTCACGCCCTGAATCGAATGGGACACTGATGACCTGAGATGTTCAAGTGCGTCCGTAAATAAAACCAGTCAATAAATGCATCAAGCTTTCTAAGTATTTTGTGTTACAATAACAGTGTCCTACTTTTAAAATGGGGAAAAGTATAAACGAAAGAGATTTGTTTATTTAATTACTATTATTTTAAAACACACTTAATGTCAATACGATAGCAAGAAAACATCACTTAAATCGTCGCCGGGGCTTCGTGGGTTGCACGTATAGGTCTTCCAATTTTCAATGACACAGAAACATAAGCCAAGCTCAATATCGCGAATAACGCGCGTGGTTTCTGGTTTGTTGACGTAATCTCGCGATTTTACTTTACCCCATAAGAAGCAATCCGGCGGCGTTAAATCACACGATCTCGGGAGACAGTTAACATTATCACCATGCGAAATGATGAAGTTTCTGAACTTCTTCTTCAAAAGATCGATAGAGCAGTATGATATGTAGCGCCATCTTGCTGAAACCAGACGTTTCTGAGACCCATATTTTCCAATTGAGATGTAAAATACTCTTTTATCATAGCCCGGTATATTTCTTCATCGTTCATCTTGGAAATATATACACCATTGATTCCGCCGTACAAAATTCACCCCAGATGGTAACCTTTTTGGATGAAGTGGTCGTTGTTGAATTTCCGTTCGATTCTCGCTGTTTCAAAAGCAGCAATTTTTTAACGAAACCATTATGCAGGCTCTCGTCGCTGAAGATGATGTTTCGGTTGAAAGCAGAGTCAACTTCCAACTGCCCCATAGCAGCCCAGTCAGAGAATACACGGCAAAATCATTTGACTTCAGTTCTTGAGTTAAAAATATTTTGATTTCAAGTCGTGACGTAAAATCAGCCAAGTTGTGGTAACTTGCGCAAGAGTAACTATAATGAAAAGTAAAATATAGTTTTTGTCTTTATCTAACCTAGAAAATGGTTAGGCCGGAAATTTATGCACCTACCCTCGTACTTTTAATGATAAAAACAATTTAACTCATATGAATGATAGAGAAAGTGCCTTAAACAGAAATTGGTGTCATTTTAAGATTCGGATGATCACAAACCCATAGCAGTCGCGACTATACCGAAGTTGCCAGAATAGAAATAAATATTTCATTAAAAAGTAGCAGCAAGGTAAACTAGTTCCGTAACTATCCTCTGGAAATATTTCAGAAAAACCAAGAACGGTTACATTTGAAATATACATAAAGATATGCATTTACCAGGTACACAGAATTGGCCTAAATCGATTAATTTTGTTGTAAATATAGATTCATAACTTATACGTGAAATTGCAATATGCAGTTATACATATATCTGTCATTATAAGTGCTAACAAGAACAAGGTGTTTCAAATGTGATAAAAATGAAAGAAACTTAAAACAAAGTTAAGGTAATCGCCATTGTTCGTGCATTTTATGTGTGTGCTTCGTGCGGAAGAAAATAACCATTTGGTGATCTTAAAGTTTTCGAATAAGGTGGTAGCACAAATCAAAATGGAAAAGTTCTAGTAAGAGGATAAGATTTACAAAGCAGTACTCTTAAAGTAAATAAGGTAAGGAATATGTACGTTGCAGCATGAACGTCTTGTAATACAAAAAGTAATATAAAACTTTAAGGTATTATTTATGGGTATTGCATATCATCCATTATCTACGTCAGTGGATACAGAAACCTGATTAAGTAAATTATTTTAATCGTTGCTATTACTTGTTAAAGAGCCAATTTAGGAATAAAATAATAACACTTCGATTAATTATTATATCAAAATAATAGGTAAATACTTAAATTTATTAAGAAAGCGAGGAAAGAAAAAAAAAAAAAGATGTCGGTCTGGTTATGTTGGTCAGGCTGTTACCCATCTCCCACTCCTGGACGCGATCCCACTACTGCTGGACACGGGAACTTTTGGCTGCTGAGTTTCCCCCCTGGCCCGGTTTGCTCCTCCTTAGCCAACCTGGATACTCCGGGCTCCCCCAGGATATCCATGTTGATGTCCAGCTTAGTGCGGACGTCTAGTCGACATGAGAATACTGGATACCAGAGCTCCTCACCTCAAACCATCCTCGACACCCGGCCTCCAAACGATGGATTACAGGAGCACGCCACCGCTCCCGGCCGGCAAAATGAAACTCTCGTCATCTTCTTGTGTAGTGGTTCGATACCTCGCACTGTGTAGCTTTTTTTTTTTTTTCCTTCTTCTTTTATATATTGCCGGCAATAATAACTTCGTTGTAATAAAGGTGAGTTTAAAATGCAATTAAGTTTCAACGTTAATATACTTTGGAAATCTTCCATCATAATTGCATATGCAGCTTATCGGGGGGTAAAGGAACACGCGCCTAACTTGTCGCTCTCAGCCTACGGCATGTTACTCTCGCCAGCTTTTGGTCTTGTGATTCGATACCTCGTTTTTTTTTCATATTATTTTTGACACATATGCTTGAACTCGGAGGGGAAAACTATATAAATGACAATGGATATGTGAAGTCTAAAGATGGCTTTAGGAATTAAAACAACAAAAGAAAAAAATCGCAGCTGAAGTTTGGTAAATCAATAGCGCTTGCAATTTTACTTCGTGTTTCAGAGACGTGAAGACCGTCTCTGAGATGAAAACGAGATGAAAAGCGTTCAGAGGCTTCCGAGGTGCAATTTCTATTACTTGTAGTAAGAATATCATTAATGGAATGAAATTATTAGAGGAGAAATTCACAGTGAATAAAAATTCACCGAAACACATGGAGGGAAAGTCCGAAAGATAGCAAATTAATATGTACCAAAAGTGAAAAGTTTTTGGTCATCCTAGTTTAAGATTCAGGTAACAAAACAGGCCATTTGACTCAAGTCGTGTTGCTGATGTTGTTTCTGCTGATGATGATTTACACTATGAATGCATGTACATATATATATATATATATATATATATATATATATATATATATATATATATATATATGTGTGTGTGTGTGTGTGGCAAAATTAAAATATAGTTAAAATAACAAATACTACATAGCAGAAACCAATAAAACATTTAAAAAGACAAACAAATAGCTTTATATTTATTTACTTCTCCTCTAGTTCTTGTAACCAGATACATAAAGGAACAGCAAAGAGGCAGATGAACAAAAAAAGTCAATAGCATTAAAATCTATGTAGCAAAACAAATAGATATTCAGTATTTTAAATCTGTCACTAAAAAGCATTTCCAAAAAAAGATATTATTTCATGAAAATGACCATTGCAAAATAAATAGCAAGATGTCGATGTAAGAAAGTAGAAAATATTCTGAAGGTAAGAAATTGAATTATTTCATTAAGACGAAAAGAAAATTATCCATACCTTAAAAAGAAGTCGTTGGACGAAATTAATAGTCACTCAAGACCTACCTGATTTATCAGACCCCAATTTAGGTAGACAAAACGGTGCAAAATATGATCCATACTGTTTATTACATGGTGTTGATTTGTTCGTTGCAGTTACCTGTTTTATTACAGTGGATTATAATAGGAAATAAATCAACAGTAGCGTGTTACATTAACTTTTTTTTTAATGGTGTTTAACGCCCTTTTTACTACTGAGGCACCACAGGCGGTGAACACTGGTGATACATGAGATGAAATGATAAATTGGGAAAGAATTTTTTAAGGAAGGAAACGTTCCAGGCCTAAGATTAGGGTACCTCCCCGGCATTTGCCATGTATGAGGACTGAGGAAAACCTGGAAAAAAAACCTCAGTCAGGTTGGACGGTCCTGGCGGGATTCGCAACCTAGACCTCCCGCTCACGAGTCCGCGCCTTAACGACCTCGGCCACCCGTGGCGCTAAGTTAATGCTGATTTAGTGGAATCACACCAGGAACTTGTTAAATAGAAAATGTTAGTACAACATGAGCTGCTCTTGTATGTTTTAATTATGGAATTACACTGCATAATATATTTACTTTTCCTAATAGCAGTAAATAAAGGGGGAGTGGATAAAGAATATACATTGTGCAAATTTTGAAGTTAATGAGGAAACTGTAATATTAAATCAATGTTTTTTTTTCCCAAGATATGTGGAAAGAGAGAATATTTTTCGTGTGTAAATGTACCTAATCTACCATCATACATGATAGTGAGAATTAGCAATGAAAAGAAAGATTCGGAAGAACAAATGAAATGGATTTTGGAATGAAATGAAGAGAGGTTTAATGAATGGTGTGAGCAGGATGTTATATTTTGACTCCTTTGCAAGTGAGGTTAAGACAAGACAGTTACATTCGTTTATAACTATTGCCTAGGAGGACTATGTCTTTTTGATTGAAGATGTAAATAGGATGCTGTCCCATCTGTAGCGATTAGTTTTTAAGGTGTCCAGTAATTTGGAGTTAGTGTATTTTATAATTAATTATTTGTGCCTAATTATGGGAAAGTTTATAATACATATTGCTTTATATTTCAATGAGAAATGTTGTTTTTAAACAATTACAAGTTCTTAAGAACCATCTAAATATTTTCTAATGATAAATAATATAATGTAAACATATATTGTGTAAACGATTCGTATTTGCTATTTGGAGCAGCAGGGTAACATCCAACGCCCTTTTTATTTTCTTACCTTTCCTATTGGTGTCGTAATTGTAATGGATCTGAGTCATTTCACATACAAGTAATTCCTTTATATCATACTAGATGGCGATTTAGGCGATGTGCTGACCACCCATCCCTGTGACAAAATTCAATGATTCATATAGTCCGTCAGCGTGTAATTAATTGTAATGTAATGTAAAAGATGATACAAGTACTTCAATACCTTCATTTGATTTGTTTGTTGGTGATTATAAAAAATACCACCTTGGGTGGCCGAGGTCGTTACGGCGTGAACTCGTGAGTGGGAGGTCTGGGGATCGAATCCCGCCAAGGCCGTCCTCCCTGACTGAGGTTTTTTTTCCAGGTTTTTCTCAGTCCTCATAAATAGCAAATGCCGGGGAGGCGCCCTAAACTTAATTCTGGAACGTTTCCTTCCTAAAATAAAAATATCCTTTCCCAATATATCATTTCACCTCAAATAGCATCAGTGTCCACCGCCTGTGGTGCCTCATCAGTGAAAAGTTATAAAAATATTATTTTTGCCAATATTTTTCATATTAACAATTTCAGAGAAGACAGTGCTATTTTGCATTCTATTTAAGAAAAATAACTGCATGGCGTCCCATTGAAGTACTAATTCTTCTTTATTTCCTCTTTTTTATTTCCTTTCCTTTTTGATTTTTTGCTTTCAGTCTGTCATGTCATTTATGATTTTTGAACGTCATGTTTACAGAGAATAAATGACATGAAAAACTAACAAAATACTAACAACAATATATATATCACTGTGTTGGCAGACTGGCAATTTTAGCACATGTTTCTTTCCACCCGGAAAAGCTGCGTATCTATTTATGGCGCAAGATTCTCAAAGTTTATTTATCGATCAAAGTAACTGCATTTTAAAGTCGATTTTATTACATTACCGTTATTATTAGCGTCAAATATAACATTAAAAATCGTTACGCACCGCGAGGTTTCGAACCAGCACTAAGGTGATACCAGAATTCAGTTTTGACGGTTGGGAGCGGTGGCGTGCCCCTGTAAGCCATCGTCTGGAAACCGGATGTCGAGGATGGTTTGAGGTCAGGAGCTCTGATGCACGTTCTGCGTCGACTAGACGTCCGCACTAAGGTAGGCATCAGCTTAGGTCTTGAGGCAGCCCAGTGTGTCCAGCTCAAGGGGAAAACCCAGCAGCCGAAAGTTTCCGTGTCTAACAGTACTGGGATCGGGTCCAGGTGTGGAGACCAACATAACCAGTCCAACACTCCCCCCCCCCTTTTCTTTTCCTCGCTTTCATTTTAAATTTTGGGTAACCTCCCCTACTAATACTCCAACTTTACTGATTTTCAGAAACTACTATCCTTATTTTATTTCACTGGCATATTTCCAGTTTCTTTAAAAAAAATTCAAATTGCGGCCGTTAGAAAGATTTTCAAATTTGGGCTTAACCCCCAAAAGTTTTTCAGGCATACTCCAATTTCAATAATCTGGTAATTTTTAAAAACTATTTTGTTTATTTGGTTTAATTGTGTGAGTTTTGTTGTGAAAAAAAAACAATTATTGGTGCTGCTAGAGCGATTTTTAAATGTTGGGTTTCAAGTAACCTCCTCCTAATGACCTGATTTGCGCATTTTCAGAAATTATTTTTCTTGTTCTATTTAAACGGAGTTTCGTTAAGATAAAAACATATATTTATGGCATTTTGGGGTGCAGGCAACCCCCCTTTTAATGTCTCCCGTTCTCTGGTTTTCAGAAACTTTTTTGTTTTTGTTATTCCATTTAAATGGCACATACGGAGTTTCATTGAAAAAATGCTACATTAATGCCACTAGAGCGATTTTTAAATTTTGTGTTTCAGTTAAATCCCTATTCCTAAGAGTCCGATGTCACTGATTTTGGAATTTTTTCCACTGTACTTCATAGGCATATACCGAGTTTCCTTTAAAAATGTTTAAAATTGCAGCCACTAGATCAATTTTTAAATTTCGCCAAAACCCCCAAAACTTTTTCAGGCATATGCCCACTCTGATAGGCCGGATAGCCATAATTTTCGACAACTTCTTTCATATTTTTTTTTTTAAATTTTAATGAGTTTGTTGATATTAAGTAAATATTGTGGCTAGAGCGATTTTTCAATGTTTTTATTAAATTTTCGCCATAAGTTAATGAACTTGACAAATCTTTTGTAAATCGTTTGTGCCAGTTTCGTTGAGGAAAACCAAAATTGCAAACGGTAGAGCGTTAATAGATACACCCACCCACTCACCCACCCACACACACACACACACACACACACACACACACACACACACACACACAGAAACGACACATTTTTATGCATAAATAAATAATAATAAATTAACTAAAAAATATACTGCTGCAATAGCTTCATTCCTTCGGAATTCTCTAAAACACAAGCATAGTCATAAATGCAGTTTATATGCTGATTTAATTTGTCCCTTTATTTTAAAACAATATGGAGAAAATTAAATACAAGAGCACTGTTTTAAATTTCGATTTTCAAGTATACCCCTACTCCTAATGGTTTGATTTCCCTTATTTTCATAAACTATGGAGTTCCTTTGCGAGCAAGCAAGTATTGGTGCCGCTAGAGAAATTTTTAAAAATTTAGTTTCGGGTAAACACCCACTCATAATAATTTCATTTCACTGATTTTCATAAACTTTTTTTTTATTTAAATGGTATATGCCGAGTTTTGTTATGAAAAAAGAACTATTTAGTACTGCTAGGGCGATTTTTAATTTTAGGTTTCAGGAAAACCACCACACTTAATGGCCCGATTTCCCTTAATTTCAGAAAATATTTTTCTAATTTTGTTTGAATGGTTTATATGAAGTTTTGTTGCGAAAAAACAAATTATAATGCCGCTGGAGCGATCTTTAAACTTTGCGTTACAGGTAACCCCCTTAATAATCCTATTTCACTGATTTTCAGAAAGTGTTTATCTTATTTTATTTCAATGGCGTATATCGAGTTTCCTTAATATTTTTTAAAATTGCGGCCGCTAAAGCGATTTTTAAATTTCATTTGAACTCCCACACGTTTTTATGGTGTTTCTGCACGCCTAATCACCCAATTGCCCTGATTTTCGAAAACTGCTTTTATCCACTTATTTTAAAGAAATATGCCGAGTTCCGTTGAGAAAAAATAAAAATTGCAGTCGCTAGAGTTATTTTTCCTTTTTAAAACGTTTTCGCTTCCACTCTCAGTGATTCAATTTTGCCTGTTAACGACCTCTATGAGTCGTTTGTTAATTGATGGTTATGTTCCGAGGTCGTTGAGAAAAAATAAAAATTGCGACTGCTAGCGCGTTAATGGATGTCGGTATTTTAGTGGTACTGTTCATGGTGTTACTTTCTTTTTCGTTTATCTTATATATAACTTTATCATTGTCATTTTGTGCCTAGTGGGTAGGATTTGGAAAAAAAAAAACCCTTTATCGTTTCATGGATACAACCACAATAGTTACATTTCTTCGGAATTCGCTACAAACTGTGATTGAAACAATAATAGCAAACAACAGACGACACTTCAACAAGGCGAGAAATCGCTTTCAGGTTACCTAACACACCCAATAATTCGATGCAAACCCACTCCTAGCCTCCCTAACCTTATGCTGCTGGATTTCGATTCTAGAACGCTTTCAGTATCTGGAAAGGGAAATTACGAGAAAAGTTTAGTTTGTAAAGAAAATAGGTTTGCAAACAGTATAACATACTTTGGTATAGTTTTTATATACAGAGTGAATCACTTTAAATAAGATCACAGCTACCACAGATATCTCTGAAACGATGCACTTTTTTTATTAAACTGAAGTTAAGTCAAGAACTTATCAATGTAGCCCAGACAATCAATTGCAGCAATTAGTAGAAAATATATTCCTAGCACAAATTTACATTTTTCTTTCAAATGGAGAATGCGTATTGACTTCAAGAAAATAAACTGAATGATATTAGAATGTGACAAAGGAGTTTATGTCAAGTAATATAAAAGATATCTTATGTAGGGCTCTGACTTTCAGACTCTTTTTAGAGAATTCCAATAACAACATGCAAAAGGGCGATATACATTTTCCTGAATTAAGGCAGAAACAGTATTTGTCTTTTCGCATTTTCTCTACATATTTCTGTCTAATGCTACTGTCTTCTTCTTGAGAATTGTTCACATTATGTACGGTACATTACGGTATAGTACCTAAGCTGTTAAATTGGACAAAAAACTCTTAAAAGCAATTTTTAATTCCACTAGGAATCTGAAATTTTGACACTAAACTAACACATAGTATTGATAATTCCTAAAATTGTAGGTAAAATACAAGCATACATGTACTGTCGGGGCCTAAATCGAACGAATTTAACGGTTTATTTTTTTATTTTAATTATTTATTTAATTTTTTGTAGTGTTCATAGAAATTGTCTAAAACCGGTCTAAAAGCCGGATATATATGAGGACATCTCGTTAACTACTTTAATTAGATTCGTTCATAAAACTCATTGAATGTAACTTTGTGCTTGAAATACAATTTCTAATAATTGTTGGAGTCTTTGTATGGACTACATTAAATGTACGCTTGACAGAACTTCAATTTGGTGAAAACGGGACATCAATAGATTCTTTCGTTTCATAAATAACTGCGGAAGTAATTTTAAGTGATTACCACGTTTATTCGTAAACAAGGCGATATTTATAAACGAAACAGAAGAAATAAACAGTTCACTTGATATTTCGTATATTTGAAATATCATTCAGTAGATCCTATGCCCAGTTTCTTTATTTTTGTTTCCTTTATACATAAGGCTTTGTATAAATAACATATAATTAATTTCAGTTCTTTGTTGTTTTACTGTTTATCAATTGTTTTTCTTGAACTCGCCTACTGTGTTTTGCTAGATGTTATCTGCTGCATCAAATATAAAGAAATTAAATTCAATGTTAGGAATGCATAGTGATATTCAAATGCTGAAATATTTACGCTAGGAAACGGCAATTACTATTGATAAGGTTTTAGAGTTAAAAAATGCTCACTACGCTTTGTGTATAATGGAGGCAGAGAGTTAAACAGCATGCGCAAAGTATCGAACCGTATGAGAAGCAGAGAAATGTGCGTTGCTGCCGGCCGGGAGCGGTGGCGTGCTCCTGTAATCCATCGTTTGGAGGCCGGGTGTCGAGGATGGTTTGAGGTGAGGAGCGCTGGTATCCAGTATGTTCATGTCGACTAGACGTCCGCACTAAGCTGGGCATCAACATGGATGTCCTGGGGGAGCCCGGAGTGTCCAGGTTGGCTAAGGAGGGGCGAACCGGGCCAGGGGGGAAACCCAGCAGCCAAAAGTTCCCGTGTCCAGCAGTAGTGGGATCGCGTCCAGGAGTGGGAGCTGGGTAACAGCCTTACCAACATAACCAGACCGATACCTTTTTTCTTACTTTGTGCAAAACATTTTAGTATTTACAGAATTAAGATTGGTAAAAATAATTTTTATTTCAGTTCTTATTAAGTATTTAAGTAGGAAATTATATATTTCTACAATATTTATTTTACAGCAATTTTAGTGACAGTAGAACAGGCCAAATTTCGTTCTTACGTACTCTTTGGGAATATTTAGCTAAATAGTCAATTACTTGTATATTAAATATTAATTAAATTTAAACTTCCCCCGAGGGTACTTGTGTTTGTATTTAAACATTAAATGAATATATATATTAAATATATATATATATATTTTTTTTTAAATATATAACGCATATACTTTCCGCTTGTTTATTAAATTAAGCACAAATGCTGAATTTACAGACATAGGAATACTTAAGCAATTAATTAAAACACACGCTTAATGGCGAACTCTTCAAATTAGAGCAAGAAACACATGCACAATTGTGTGCGATGTAGTTGCAAGAACCCCTCGCCGCTCTCAAAACAGATGGCAGGTGTCACATTTGAAAGAGACTGCCAGTTTTCATAGAGGGTAGTTCTGTCGGCTTAGCTTGAACGAAAGTAACAATAGAAATATACTGTTTGATTACTTTATTATTGCAAATGTAAATTTCCTTTCTTTG
This sequence comes from Metallyticus violacea, assembly GCA_030762175.1. Classification (NCBI taxonomy): domain Eukaryota; kingdom Metazoa; phylum Arthropoda; class Insecta; order Mantodea; family Metallyticidae; genus Metallyticus; species Metallyticus violacea. The sequence continues at coordinate 24,097,184 of CM060841.1, forward strand.
TAAGAAAGACTTACAATTTTCCTGTGCAAAAGCGTGTATTATAAGACATAAAATACTACCTTTTAATGTGCGTTATTATTTTTAACCATTTTTTAAAACATTTTCTCTTAAACACTTAAGTTTCTTACACAAGATATATATGTAAGATAAATTGATGTTGTGTAAACTATTATTTTATTGCTTGTTTTACTAGCATTTGCGTGCCCACTTTGTGAACCATTCTCTTAGGTAAATTTATTTCAAATAATCTACAGAGCGCGGAAAAAAATGTGTACAAAGAGTTTATGAATAGAAAGGAATGGAAAAATTGCACCTCAAAAATAGGATCAAATTGTCTCGGAATCTTTGTTGTGTCGCTGCAAAGCTACAAATAATCTAGAGGGATGAATAACTTACCTTTAACAAATAATTTAGTCTATCAAAAACATGTGTTAATATTAATTGAAGTTCAAATATAATAATCGTTTACAAAACTCGCCTACTGTAGCTCTCAAAACGCCTTATCACTTCCAGGAAGAACTGTGCATTCATTGAACAGTCATGACCAGTGGTTAAATTGAGGTGCAGTCTGCCAATGACACTGGTTTGCATCTGAGCGTTTACATCGCAACGCAGCTGTTTCGTTGATCTATATCGATGCCCGTTGCAACGTATTGAGGCGTTTGAGATGTTCGTTCCCACTCAGAACACTCAAGTGTCAAGCCCCCTTGCCACAGGTAAGTTCTTTGTACATATTTTTTCCGCATCCTGTCTTTTTACCTTATTTTACACTTGCGTTCTAATAGTTATAGTGCTCCAAAGTACATAATAGGACCATTTCTTGGTATTTTCTTTCTTTTTCTGCATCACAGATTTATTTACATATATATTTACTTCCTGATCCTGATCGTTTTTGTCAACCCTTAACTTTTTATAAGAGGGTCGTGTAATAGTAAACATGCAAGACAGCAAACCATTAGCTTTATCAATATAAACAAGTCATTAAAAGAAACTATTTTGACCCCTACTTTTTAACTTTTTAAACACATTAGACAACACTTTTTTCTTAAATGCTGGCTGCACCAAGTATAATATTTTGAAAGAAGTTTATATGCAAGTATAAAATAATTATGAAGTTTTTTGAGCAATTTAAATGTCAAGAGAGAACATTTTTAATTTTATATATTTATTTATTTTCTTTTTACAGCATTGCATGCTACCGTATCAAAAAAGTATTTGATTGTCACTTTAATTTAACCTTGCATTATGAAGAAATTATTTTTGTGCTTTCACCCCTCTAGATTATTTGTAGCTTTGAAGCGCCTCAACAAAGATTCCAAGACAATTCGATCCTATTTTTAAGTTCAATTTTTGCAAGTTATAAGTTCTTGTACACGTTATTTTCCGCGCTCTGTAGATTGCTTGAAATAAATTTACCTAAGAGAATGATTCCCATAGTGGGTACACAAAAATGTGCAGTAAAATAATAGTTTACACAACATCCATTTATCCCACATATATCTTGTGTCATAAACTGAAATGTATAACAGGAAAGATATACTACTGGTGAAAACAAAATAATAAGGCACATCAGAAAGTAATATAGATATATGTTACAATATACGCCAAATGCTATGATCTTGCACATGAAAATTGTAAGTCCTTTTTACAAAGAAAGGAAATTTTCATTTGCAATAATCCAATAATTAAACAGCATTTTTTCATAATTTATTTGCGTTGTTACCTGCGCTTAGGCTAAGCAGACAAAACTACTGTCTATGAAAACTGAGACAATTTCTTCCAAATGTGATATTAACCTTCTTTGATTGGGAGAGGGGGAGGGAGTTCTACCTCCTGCATCGCACATTACTGTGCTTGTATTTCTTATTATATTCTTATTTGTGAGTTTGAAGTTAGTTCTGAATTGCAGTTGAATTCTGGACTATTCCAAGCATTCATATAATTTCTGTGTATTAAGCATTCTAATAAATTAGTAGTAAGTGTGTTCATTATTTATTTATTGAGTAAAATTTGCACTTATTCATATTCTTAATATTTATTGTATAAGGAATATTTAGCTAAATATTCCCAAAGAGTACGTAAGAACGAAAATATGCTAAGTATTGGCCTGTTCTACTGTCACTAAAATTGCTGTAAAATAAATATTATAGAAGTATATAGATTTCCTACTTAAATACTTAATAAGAACTGAAATAAAAATTATTTGTATCAATATTAATTCTGTAAATGCTAAAATGTTTTACACAAAGTAAGAAAAAAAGGTGCCGGTCTGGTTATGTTGGTAAGGCTGTTACCCAGCTCCCACTCCTGGACGCGATCCCACTACTGCTGGACACGGGAACTTTTGGCTGTTGGGTTTCCCCCCTGGCCCAGTTCGCCCCTCCTTAGCCAACCTGGACACTCCGGGCTCCCCCAGGACATCCATGTTGATGCCCAGCTTAGTGCGAACGTCTAGTCAACGTGAGAATGCTGGATACCAGAGCTCCTTACCTCAAACCATCCTCGACACCCGGCCTCCAAACGATGGATTACAGGAGCACGCCACCGCTCCCGGCCGGCAGCAACGCACATTTCTCTGCTTCTCATACGGTTTGATACTTTGCTCATGCAGTTTAACTCTGCCGCTGTTATACACAAAGCATAGAGAGCATATTTTCACTCTAAAACATTATCAATAGTAATTGCCGTTTCCTAGCGTAAATGTTTCAGCATTTGAATATCACTATGCATTTCTAACATGGAATTTAATTTCTTTATATTTGATGCAGCAGATATCATCTAGCAAAACATAGTAGGCGAGTTCAAGAAAAACAATTGATTAGCGGTAAAACAACAAGTATTAGAATTTATTTTATGTTAATAATATAGTAAATAACGGATTTATGACAACACTCTAAAGAGTACTAAACTAAACCTTAAGTATAAATGAAATAGAAACAAAGAAAATGGTCATAGGATTTACACCATATTTCAAATATACGAAATTCAAGTGAACTGTATATTGCTTCTGTTTTGTTTATAAACATCGCCTTGATTACGAATAAATGTGGAATTCACTTAAAACTACCTCCGCAATTATTTCTGAAACGAAAGTTGCTATTAATGTGCATTTTGCACCAAATTGAAGTTTAGGCAAGGGTTCATGTAATGTAGTGCATACAAGAATTCCAACAATTATTAGAAATTGTATTTCTAGCACAAAGTTACAGTCAATGGGTTTTTATGCACGAATCTAAGCAAAGAGTTTACGAGATATCTTAAACCGTTTTTAAAAAAATTCTATGAGCACTGCAAAGAAAAAAAAATCGTTTAATTCATTCGATTAAGGTAACAATGTTTGCACTTTACCTACAATTTAAGGAACTATGTTGCAATTTAGAGTCTAAATTTCCGATTCCTATTCGAATTAAAAACTATTTTTAAGAGTCGTTTGATCTATTTAACAGCTTAGGTACTATACCGTAATGTACCGTACATAATGCCAACAATTCTCAAGAAGAAGAATATTGACTAGCGTTAGACAGAAATATGTAGAGAAAATGAATGAATAGTGTTTAACGCCCGTTTTTGCTACAGAGACACCACAGGCGATGGGCACCGATGATACATGAAATGAAATGATATATTGGGAAAAGATTTCTTTTTAAGGAAGGAAGCATTCTAGGTCTAAGTTTAGAGTACCTCCCTGGCATCTGCCATTTACTGGGATTGGGGAAAAACAAAAAAACAACAAAAAAAAAAGTCAGTTAGGGAGGACGGTCCTGGCGGGGTTCGAACCTCAGGACTCCCGCTGACGAGTCCGCGCCTTAACGACCTCAGCCATTCGTGGTGGTGGAAATATTTAGAGAAAATGCGAAAAAGACACGTACTGTTTCTGCTTAAATTTGCGAAACGTATATCGCCCTTTTGTCTTTTGATTATTGGAATTCTCTAAAAAGGGTCAGAAAGCCGCCAGAGTCCTACATATGATATCTCTTACAGTGCTCGGCATAGACTGGTGTAAAAAATAAACTTATGGACATTCCATTCTCATCCAGTTTATTTTCTTGAAGCCAATAAGCACAATTCTAAAATATATAAAAATTAATTTCAAGTTTTAACAGTTCTGTATTGTACATTTATTTACTATCATCCCGCACTCTTTGCAGGAAGGCTGTAGTACTAAAAATAACTTAAATGTGCATTCTTACCTTCCTCTCCTTTTAAACAATAATGCTTTTCAAATAAAAAAAGATGCTATACTTTTGCAAATGTTCAACTTGCGTAGATCTCTAAAAGAAATAATCTAAATCTAGGCTAGTAACTAAGAAATGGCTTTATGTACAAAATCGATTACATCACACCACCCGCTAGTAACGTCACTATAATGATACGATTAGATGCCGGAAAATATGGAAGCAATGTATTCGTATTACAGTCTGTGTTTACCTGTACTCGCAAAATTGAGTGTGACGTAACCTATAAGTGCGCGACATTTAAACCTGGCCTACGATTTGTATTTTTGAGCAGTTGCAAGCAAACAGGCCTTACCTACAGTCAAGTATCTTATGACACTGGCCAGTGGCCGGTTTACTAGACATCCCTTTCCGCGTGTTAACATAAAAGTATCTTTAACTAGTATACTTAAGGCGTAGTGCAACTAAATAGAGTACAATATGAAGTCAATGTTTCATTCTATGTTACGCTTTATAAATACACTATATAAAGTTGCAATTATCATTTACGGTTTGCACAAATTAGAATAAAGTAAATATAATTTTGACATGTACTTTTAAGCAAATTTTGGAGCAGTAGTTCACCAACTGTGGGTCAGGACCCCTAGGGTGTCGTAGGACTCTATCTGGAAGGCCACAGTGGATATCCCACAAATAAGTACAAAGAAGGATCTCATTAACCCGGAGAGTATTTTGGCCCCCCCCCTTTTAATGGTGTTTAATGCTCGTTTTTATTACATAGACACCACCAAATGTAATGATATATTGGGAAACGATGTTTTATAACGAACAAAACGTTCTAGGCCTAAGTTTAGGGCACTTCCCCGGCATTCACCATTTACGATGACAGGGAACTTGGAAAAAACTCCAATTAGGGAGGACGGTCCTGGTGGGAATCGAAACCCAGACGTGCCGCTCAGATTCCGCGCCTTAACGACCTCGGCCACCCTTGGCGGTATTTTGAGCCCTTTAGTTTATATTATCAGACCAAACACTAACTAAGAAAATCAGATTTCAGACGCTCGAAACCTGAACCCTATAGTACTATATGGGTTTCAGATATGGTCACTAAAAGAAAAACAAAAGAACAAAATTCAAATATGCCAAAAGAAAAATGCAACGCAAGAACCTGGGAATAACTTTGAAGGACTAAATACCTATAGTGTTAATAAATCAGTTATCTCAGACAACAGACGCTGCACAAATAGCTACCAAAAGCAAATGGCAATGGAGCGGTCACGTCGCAAGAATGCAGGACAATAGGTGGACCTACAAGATCTCCATGTGGGACCCCCGGATAGGAAAAAGGACACAAGGCAGACACAGAAGGATATGGACAGACCTCTTCAAGAAACATGCAGGTGCAGATTGGTCAAGAGTAGCAAGAGGAAGAGATAAACGGAAATCTCTCGAGAAGTAACTAGTGCAGAGATTGATTTTTTTATTTGTTTATTTAAGGACGCTCTTTAACATCTCAGGTCATCAGCGTCCCATTCTATTCAGGCCGTGAAACGGCCGACAAATTTTACTCAGAGGCCTTTTCTTTCAGACTTGAGGTTCTTTTTCGTGCCGTAAATGTACGACACGGAACCACGGCTTTACTTCCCTTCCGAAGGAAGCCATACTTAGGATTTTTACGCCCGAAAAAATCCATCGATCCTGGCCGGGTTCTAACCCGCGACCAACTAATGCAGTGAGAAATGGAGTAACCAAAGAACAAATCAGTCTGTCTTAAACAGCATACGAACAACTAGCGTGGAATAGCTCACCACGTTAGGAAAAAACGAGCTTTCCCTACTTGTTAGGAAGCCTTTGCCCTTAAGGGACACAATAGATTAGCTTTTATCCATTTTCATTTATGCTGTTGCATTATGATTATTTTGACCAATTTTCACAGCAGCGCAACAATGACTATTGTGATTGAATAAATGCCACATTGTTGAAGCGTGCGCACTAACCTGCAAATTAATTATTATTCAGCAACGAGGTAAATGGAAGGATAATTTCAATCTTCAAAAGTGAGCCACGCATGGAAGAAGTTTGGCAACAGCTGTTTTAGAGTATAAGACCATTCTAGTAATTTTATTTTCAAGAACATTTAATCGGTGTGGGTACCTATATCAGATATTTGAAAATTAACTTTAGTAAAGGATTGAAACCTTTCAATTAAAATACCAACAAACCATGAGAAAATAATTATTCATAATTTCTTGATTCATTTGATCTTATTCAATCAAACGAAACAAATCAATCACAGATTACTTCATTCATATCACAGCTATCTGTTTCTCTCTCTCTCTCTCTCTCTCTCTCTCTCTCTCTCCCACACACACAGAGTAATTCTATTGCACTGTATTGCTGAATCTTTCAAACACTTCTCTCTTCAGATTTAAATTTTTTTTTTCGCTCTTTATTACTTCCTAAAACACGGAGAAACGTTCGCTCAATCTCTTCATTACCAATGCTGATTACAAATTTCGCGCTTGGTATTTGTTTCCAAAACTGAGCAGTCTCTTTCAAATCTGATACCTACCTTCTGTTTTGGGAAGGGAAGGGGGGTTCTTGCTCATGCATCGCACACAATTGTGCATGTGTTTCTTGCTTCTTTACTGTATTCTAATTTGAAGAGTTCATCATTAAGCGTTTGTTATAGTTCATTGCTTAAGCATTCATATAATTTTTGTGAATTCAACATTAGTGCTTAATTTTAATAAACAAGCAGTAAGTATATGCATTATATATTTAATAACATAATCATTTAATGCTTGAATACAAACACAAGCACTCATGGGTAATGTTTAAATTAAATTAATATTTAATATGCAAGTAATTAGCCATTTAGCTAAATATTCCCAAAGAGTACGTAAGAACAAAAATGTGCTAGTGTTGGCCTGTTCCACTGTCACTAAAATTGCTGTAAAATAAATATTATAGAAGTATATAGATTTCCTACTTAAATACTTAATAAGAACTGAAATAAAAATGATTTGTATCAATATTACTTCTGTAAATGCTAAAATGTTTTACACAAAGTAAGAAAAAAAGGCATCGGTCTGGTTATGTTGGTCAGGCTGTTACCCAGCTCCCACTCCTGGACGCGATCCCACTACTGCTGGACACGGGAACTTTTGGCTGCTGGGTTTCCCCCCTGGCCCAGTTCGCCCCTCCTTAGCCAACCTGGACACTCCGGGCTCCCCCAGGACATCCATGTTGATGCCCAGCTTAGTGCGGACGTCTAGTCGACGTGAGAATACTGGATACCAGAGCTCCTCACCTCAAACCATCCTCGACACCCGGCCTCCAAACGATGGATTACAGGAGCACGCCACCGCTCCCGGCCGGTAATGGCGCCCATTTCTCTGCTTCTCATACGGTTCGATACTTTGCGCATGCTGTTTAACTCTCTGTGGCCGTCATACACAAAGTAGCTGGCATATTTTCACTCTAAAACTTTATCAATAGTAATTGCCGTTTCCTAGCGTAAATATTTCAGCATTTGAATATCACTATGCATTCCTAACATTGAATTTAATTTCTTTATATTTGATGCAGCAGATAACATCTAGCAAAACACAGTAGGCGAGTTCAAGAAAAACAATTGATAAGCAGTAAAACAACGAATTGGAATTTATTATACGTTAATTATATAGTAAATAACAGACTTATGACAACACTCTAAAGAGTACTAAACAAAGCCTTATGTATAAATGAAATAGAAATAAAGAAAATGGTCGTGGGATTAACAATGATATTTCCAATTACTGAAATGAATGTCAAGTGAATGCTTCTGTTTCGTTTATAAATATAGCATTTTTTTTTACGAATAAACGTGGGAATCACTTAAAGCTATCTCCGCAATTATTTCTGAAACGAAAGTTGCTATTAATGTGCAGTTTTCACCAAATTGAAGTTCGGGCAAGCGTTCATTTAATGCAGTACACACAAGAATTCCAAAAATTACATATTAGAATTGTATTTCTAGCATGGAGTTACATTTTCTCCAAATAGAACAACATGTATTGACTCCAAGAAAATAAAAATGAATTAATTTAGAAACGTCTCGAATTATCTTCCCCAGCAAACCACGGCACAACAGCCCGGAAGAAAGTTGTAGTAACATCTATGACACTGGCCGTGAAAGCCTACGCTCTCTAATGGCTATTGTGATTGAATAAATGCCACATTCTTGAAGCGTGCGCGCTAACTTGTAAATTAATTATTATTAAGCGGCGAATTAAATGGAAGGATAATTTCAATCTCCAAAAGTGGGTCGTTCATGCAAGCTGTTTTAGAGTCCGTGGATTTTTATGCGTGATTGTAGACAAAGTAGTTCACAAGATATCGTCATTTATAGGGCGAGAGTGGACATGGTGGTTATTATAGTAAACAACATAATACAAAAGGAGAGATTAATGATGATGGAGGGGAGGTAAGGAATCACGGGAAAGAAGGAGCCACGCGTCAGCGGTACAAGAAGAAGGAAATGGTGGTAATTTAAAGGGGATAGTAAAAGTATTTAAGTGTTTGACGAGTGTGTAAATTGAGTTTTTTTTAATGATGTTTAACGCCCGTTTTTACTGCTAAGGCACCACAGGCGATGGATACTGATGATACATGAAATGAAATGATAAATTGGGAAAGGATTTTTTAAGGAAGGAAGCGTTCCAGGCCTAAGATTAGGGTACCTCCCCGGCATTTGCCAGTTAAGAGGACTGAGGAAAACCTGGGAAATACCCTAGTCAGAGAGACAATCCTGGTGGAATTCGAACCCCAGGCCTTCCGCTCACGAGTCCGCGCCTTAACGACCTCGGCCACTCGTGGCGGTAGGTGTAAGTTGGGTGATAAATAATGATGAAATACCAGATAAGTTATATAAACAATGAAAGTAGTGAACAAATAGTAAATTGAAAGGTAGCGAGATATGTACAAATAGCAGTGACAGAATAGCAAGAGTAAAAACTTACTTAAAGTGAATGGTCAATATATTGAGTGATCTAAGTTAGGAAAGGTAGAGTTCAAAGCATGTATTAATATTATAAGTTTAAGAACACAAAAACATTAAAACCTAAAGAGAAATAATGATTTAAATAAGAGGTGAATACAGAATGTGAAACTAAAAGTAAAATAGAAATTAAATTCTCTAGGGTAAGGTATATGCTGTTCGGTTTCCTGACCGTTCGGTTTCCGATACTACTGGATTCCAGTAGCATGAAAATTATTAAATTACTTAAATAATTGTTTGATTCTATGTTGTATTTAGTTTATTATTATATTATATTTTCTTTATAGATTATGATCTATTATTACGTATTACGTATAATGAAATAACTCTTTAATAAATAATAAATTATACAATTTTGAATATACGTCCCGGTATATGCAACAAAGTGCCGGAAAGGACTATTGCAGGTTTTATTTTATTTTATTAATTTTATTTATATCGCCTTGAAGAAAAGAATATCTTTATTAGCTCGTTAATAATATTCATTTTGAGTTCACTTGTACATTTCTAAGCACTAATACATTATAAAACACATTATTCACTTTATAGTGCTCGTAATGGAACTAACGCCACGGTTAGCCGAGGTCGTTAAGGCGCGGACTCGTGAGCTATAAATAAACAAGCATTAAAAATGGGAAGAACGATATCTGCAGATATATGAAAGGAAACTATTACTTTATTATTTATAATTACACTAGTTATTGCGTTCTAACCAGATAATGAATCGCATTTAGCTTCGCGTACTTTGGCTAGGAAAATGCCAGGAGTACCCAGTGGGCGCATTCAACCAGAATATGTAGTAACTAGTTGGAATCCTGTGCAGAGAATTGTAACAAAAAGTTTCAAAATGCATTTGGTTTTGGAAATGTAAATAAAGTGCATAAACACAATTTTCGGCGTTCTTCGATATTTAAATGAGAAAAAATCACGATAGATATTAAACACCAGGTGGGGCACTACCTCAAGCATCCTAATGGGCGAGCCGCCCTGTATATCACATCTAAAAAAACAAACAAATAAATAAAAACAAAAAAAATCTCTACGGAACTGATAGAATGATAACCCAAAGTAGATATAAATACAATACATTTTAATTAATTTTCTAATATTTGCAAAGAGACCAAATGTCAATTTGGATTATGACAAATCTCCAGCAGACACTAAAAACGGTGAAATACACATTAAAATGATAAAAGGGCATTCAAATGTGTACCGCAAATTCTTCATAGGTGTATCCAAGTATAGAAAAATTGCATATAGTAATTAAAGTAGCTCTATGCAATATGAAATAATTTTTTCATAACACTGTATTGTAACACAATTAGCAAGGTGTTAAAGACGAAAAAATATAGACGACTTTCTGTTGAGCTTTGCTTAATAGCATATTCTACTTGTAAAGCAACAAACATAAAAAATCGCTATGTAGGCAAAATTGCGGCGGTATTTATTGTAGTATATTTATTTTTATGTTTTGGGTTGGATTTGCATTAGTTGTAGATAAAGAGATGATCGAATTTTATAAATGGATTGGTATCTCAGGGGTTATTGGTCGAACCTCCATTCAGTACCGCAATATAATAATGTTTCTTCCTCGGCTATAAGCTCAATTTATTAACTGAACGGTTTTTTTTTTTTTTTTTTTTTTTTTTTTTTTTTTTTGTGATGCACTATCACAGGGAAAGGACATGGCAAACAAACAAAAATATAACACTCATAGTTCCAGTTTTCACCGTTTTTAACACTGTCGCTTTTTCTAACACTTCTCCCACTCACTTCAGCACCAACTAACAAGTAGCAAACAAGTGACAAACAAGTAACAAACAAGTATTCTACTGTCCATTACAACTACTTATATTGATTCGCCTGTCGCCGGTCTAGGCGCTATAAATATCTTCAGCATGACTTTCTAAATGTCACGTGATTTGCTTTTCCTACACCTATCTTTCTATTGGTGAGCCATTATGCTAATTTATTATCGTTTAATTCTCATAGGCTATCTTCTAAGATTTATTCGGGTCCACCCAAAGCAAAATCTTAAGTCTTAGACTCTTGATATAAATAATATATTAAAAGAGAGCCGTAACAGAGGTTTTATGATTCCATCTAGATATTTATTGCCTGAGTTTTCCCTACACTGTTAACAAAAGAACCACTCGTCCCTTTCCAAATCCCTGGGATCGCTTTTTGTTCAATATCCGGTTGTTTTCAAAGTTCTAGTTGACCTGAAGTAACATTACAAAGAGACCCCCTCTTAGTCTAAAATGTTACAATACTGGTTATTTTAAAGGCAACCTTCCCTTTCAACGATATTTTGACTTTTTTTTTCTTATTACTGTAACAACATGTATAAACCATACGTGTATGACCCGTTTGGTTAGCATATTATGTATAAATATTATTTCTAAGCGGGCCTGGGATCGATGCTAGACAATAATTGTCTTAAAATTAAATAGCTTACATCGTAAAATTAGCACATACTTTTCCAGTACAAGGCGAATGGACAAAAAAAAAAAAAAAAGAAAGAAAGAAAGAAAGAAAGAAAGAAAGAAAGAAAGAAAGAAAGAAAGAAAGAAAGAAAGAAAGAAAGAAAGGTTTGCATTAGAATGCTGTAATAGCGGCACTAAACAAATGACACTCCAGTTAAAATTAAAAACATTTGCCATCTATCAATATAAACTACTCAGAACGCCACAGCAGTCTTCTCCAGCCAACAGCGAAATGGAAACAAACATTGTCAGGAATGTTCAGTTTTAGAAAGAATGATCGATCATTTTTTTAGTGATTCTAAGGAATAAACTCAAGATTAATAAAAAGTATATATTATTTAGAATTATTAGGCATATTAAGTAAAAATAATATTATCTACAGTGTCTAAAAACGGATTGGTAAATTCCTCTGATTTCCTAACTTTGAGAAGTGCAAGAACACGAAGAGGAGTCCGCTTGCACGAGGAGAGCTTCAAACGAGAAGCTTCCGGCCATTTCTTTTCTTCCCATTTTGTGTGTAAAGACAAGAGGCAGCCTTGAACTTCAATAAACGAGCAGCACGTGCCCTCGGCGCAGTCACGAGTCCGTTATGGCGCATTTTAATCACACATGTGCACGCTTCTTCTTCTTTTTTTCTTTCAGCGCCGTTATGAGCATATCCTTGAGAGCTTCCTTCAATCTGCCTGAACGTTTTTCTTGCACGAGTCATACACATATGGGAACTTCAGAGTCTAACATGTTAAAAACTCTTGTATTTTAAAATAAGTTTAATTTATTCAGAGTAGTCAATATTTTACTCCTCCTTAGAAATGTCCTAAAGCAGGGGATCTCAACGTAAGTAGGTAAAATGCTTAGCAAATAAGATATATTTACACATGTTTTACAAACATCAAATATTTGACAGTTCTGCTATAACTAAACTGAAACAATAGATTTTACATTATCATAAAAAACTTTTGAGTGATACTGTACAAAAACAATATAGAAATTCAATTTTAATTCTACGACAATAACAACGCAACTAGAATGTACCGAGGGTGCCAAAAAATGTATACACACTTTCACAGTAGATATTTATTTAATATATTTCAAAGTTGAACCGAAAAACAACAGTAATGTGTAGTATGAAGTTCTGCAAACAGATGTAACTCACATTACGTTATGCTAGCGTTGCTACAATAAAATTGAGCCAAGATTATCGTTTGAACAGCGGAAAGCAATTTTGAAGTGGTATTGGAAAACCGAGAATGTTGTTGAAATTCAAAGGCAATGGAGACGTGTGTACAGAACAGAACCGCCAACGCATTTGAGACGAATTTGTGATTCATGGTGTACCGTTTGAGGCACTGGGTAGGACGAAGAGGTCCGATTGAGTTTCCACCGCGTTTTCCGGATCTATCACCGTTGGACTTCTACTATGGGGAACTCTTAAGGATGTTGTATACCGTAGAAAACCAGCCACACTGGCAGCACTTCGGGAAGAAATTGAAACGGCATGTGCTGCAATCGCTAAGGACACTTTCGCAAACGTTGCTCAATCAGTAGTTGAACGTACTCAGAAGCGTATCGACGTCAATGGCGGGGCATTTTGAGCAACTGTTGTAACTGTAAAAGTCTAAGATGATTAGTGCTCATCATTTTCTGTTTGTGTGAATTCTGTTTTATGTTAACACAGTTTTTTTTTTCTTTGCTTGATGTGTGTATTAATTTTTTTGGCATCGTCTGTATTTGATCAGACAACAAGGGAACACAATTTTTTGTTTGTTTAGCTGCGAGATACATTATGGGGTTTCATTATTGTTGTTGAATGCCAGATGTTAAAGGACAAGGCAGCAAAACGACATGAAGTGATTTCATTATCCAATGACACCATCTCCCGAAGAGGTTTAGATTTGTTTGCAAATGTTAATCAGCAGTTAGTAGAAAAAATTCTCGATAGTCAATATTTTCCCACACAATTGGATGAAACTACTGACATGAACATGACCCATCTTCCTTACGTAAGATTTAAAGGTGGAGAAACAGCAAAGGAAAAATTTTGTTTTAGGAACCACTGCAACAACCTCAAATGAAACATTTTCAAAATTAGATGAATTTATGAAAATTAATGCACAGAATGACACAAATGTTTTGTTATTTGCTCTGATGGAGCACGTGTAATGACTGGCAGATACAGTGGCTTTATTGCAAAGATTAAAGAAGCCTCTGACGCAACATTTTTACATTATATCATTCATCGCGAGGTTTTAGCCACCTGTTGCTCTAAAGACAGTTTTGTCAACTTCATTAAGTACAGAATTATGAATTCAAGATTAATGTCCATATTGTGTAATTAAGTGGGAGCTACACATGATTTTCTTTTACTTCAAACTGACTGATCAGCTGTTGCCCGGTTGACTCACTAGGCAAGTGTATTTTGTCGCATCAACCCGTTGAACGAGAGTTTGCAGTGTGCTTACGTCCATATTCTTGGTACAGGATAAAATTGCAGTTCTTACGAAAACACCAAGCTTCATGATAACATAAACACATCTTCGTTTTTATTGTTGAGTGCTTTCTTAGGTGAAAATGAAATTCTTCTTCGTTGTGAATATTAAGGGAGTCTCGTCTCAGATTTCTATGTATATTTCCTTGAAAACCTGGTAAGAATTTTAGATTAGAAATTCGTTTTCTATTTCTGACACCTTACCAGAAACCTCAACTTCCGAGAAAGGCGAACTGACCGAGTTATCAGGTGACAGAAAGCTCAGGCAGATGATCAAGACTTCTGGCTGGCAAGAAAAAGCAAATGTTCAATGATCAGAAAAAACTGTAACATTTTTGTTGGTGTTTGTGACTGCCTACCTCTGTGAATGTGGGTTTTCTTCTCTAACTTATATATAAAACAAGTACAGAAATAAGTTTAATTTTGATCCCGATTTAAGACTAAATCAAGAAACTAAACATTAAAGAACTGTGTTTGGATTGAAATAAAAGTGTGAAAAATTGCTTAAATTTGTAAAATTAATAACTTTTATTGATTGTAAATCCGAGTATTGGAGGACCAGTACGTCGAAGTGTTTATGTGTTCATTCACTATATTTTAACATTAGAAAATTAATTTTTAAGACATTTCGCAGATCACTCCATTGAATGATAATAGATTGAACAAAGTTTTCTCCAATAAATATCTAATTCTAAATACTACATACAAGAAATAACTAGATAACTCACTAGTTTTGTTGTAAATATAGATAAATTCTTAATTTGACCCTTATACCACATTTCCTTCGTAAACTTTGCTAATTGGTTCATCTAATATGCGTTGAATGTAATGGTACGTCACTGGGAAAAGCTGAGAGCTCCTATCCTAAAGGATGGCATTATCTTCCAAGTTTATGACACTCTTCAAAATCTTTGATCACTAGCGTCCCATTTAAATCAGAGCGTGAGTAGGCCGATAAATTTTGCTCAGAGACCTGTTCTTTCAGGCTTGCGGTTTTTTTTACATGCCGATACGAGACCAGTGGCTTTAATTTCCTTCTAAAGGAAGTCATACTTAGGATTTTTACAATGTAAAAAATCTATTAACCCTGGTCGTGTTTGAGCCTGTAACCTTGGGTCTACGAGGCAAGTGTCTTCCAAGAAGAGTACATGTTCATTTGTCCATAAATTTTCTCCAAACATGACAAATGGTTCAAAATAAAGTGCTTCCGTCATAGTTTTACCTTTTTTTAACTCACGCGAGGATATTTTCTGGAGAAATTCTATTTGTGTGGGTAGAATCACCACTTTTTTCCTCTTTATACTGGTTTTTTTGTTGCTGGATAAAATGAAGGGCTCAAGTAGATCATTATTACAAGAATTCTTCTCTACGTAACTTGGGAATGGTCTTTTGTTTATACTGGCGTTAAGGCATTTAGAGATTAACTTAACACGTGCTTTTCTCATTGATGGGAAATATGTATTTAGAGCAAATGTTTAAAAACATGATATATTTTCCTAGAAAGTTCAACTATATCATAGATCAGTATTCAGTTTTATATCAACAGTTTTTATTTGATATTATTGTTTAAAAAGAAAAAGAAAAAAGCATCCAATTACATTTTTCCATCACCATACAAGGAGTAAATAATTACCAAACACCAGTAACTGTTTTCGCTATTGTTATAACCAGAGCCCGTATTTGATGATAGGCTCTACATATTTTAATTGCTGCATCATATGTGAGGGTAGGTGCATAAGTTTCTGGCATCACCGATAAGGATTATCGCCTTCACAAAACCCTTATCTGGTGTCATACTTTATCTGTTAAGTAAATAATTACAGCTGTAATTTCCGATCCCCTGTGTTCATTTGTTCAGAAATAATTGCATAAAGAAGGGTATGTGTAGAAGATTGTGACATGTTCAAAATGGAGTTTTGAGCTGTTATTAAGTTCTTCACAAAAGAAGGACTTACTTCAAATAAAATTAAACAGCGATTGGACGGTATATGGGGAAGTATCCCCCTCATATTCTACCGTAAAAGAATGGGCCAAACTTTTTCGAATGGGTCGAGAAAGCATTGAAGACGAAGAGCGTGCAGGTCGGTCCTTGGAGGTGCTCACTCCTGAAAACATCGCTCTTGTGGAACGAGAAATTATGGAAGACCGGCGGCTCAAAGTTACAGAAATAGTAGCAAGATTGGGCCTTTCTAAAACAGTCCTTAGAATTATTCATGAACATTTAAACATGAATAAGGCTAGTGCAAAATTTCCTTAGTTCAGAAACAGCTACGAGTCATCTGTTGTCAGGCATTTTTGGAGCTCTGCCGTGGCAATGAGAGAGAGAGAGAGTTCTGCAAACCATTGTTACAGGAGATGAAACTATGGTCCTCTACTATGATCTCTTGTTCAAAAGAGAATCAATGGAGTGGCACAAACCTGGCCAAGCATCGCCTCTAAAGGCCAAGGTCACTCAGTCAACCAAGAAGACCATGGTCACAATCTTTTGGAACTGTGAAGGAATACTCTTCATTGACTTGAAGGAGAGGAACACTACAGTAAATGGGGAGTACTATGCTGGCCTACTGCACAGACTACGGGCTTCCATCACAGAGAATTGGCGAGAAAAGCTGAGTGGTGGTGTGGGCCTTCTTCATGACAACGCGCCTGTGCACACAGCTCTTGTTGCAAAGGAGACTGTGAAGAAATGTGACTTCAAGGAGATCGACCATCCGCCCTACAGCCCAGATCTAGCTTCCAGTGACTATTTTCTCTTCTCATAACTCAAGAAGGATCTTTGAGGAAGGAAATTTAGGTGTGATGAAGAAGTGATGGATGCTGTTTATGCCCATTTTGTAGACAAGACTTCTGACTATTTTGGGGGAGGGTTGAAATGTTAATTCGAAGATGTGAGAAGTGTATAGCAATAAAGGGTAATTATATTGAAAAGTGAAATATAGTTTTTGTATTTATCACACTTAGAAAACGGTTAGGCCGGAAATGTTATGAACTACCCTCGTATAAGGGAGGGAAGAGGGGTCAGGAGCAGTGATACATAGATTAAATAGCTCGTCGTTCTCTATTTTGTGCCTTCTATAGAAGACACAACCAACTAACTTTCTGCGGCCGTTCCCCAGATTTAGAGGCGAAGAGCATGATGGGTATGATCAGAACTTTTGTACAGGTATCGATGGTTTACTGTACACCGGGAACCTGCAAGACCTTTAGAGGTGTCTCCCAAAAGTTAAATCTTTATCTAACTGAACTCCAATATAAGGAAGGGAGTTTTTCTCTTCATATTTTGGTGCCTATATAAGTTAATGTGTATCCTGCACTATTATTCTCAAACATCTTGCATGTGACTTTCGAAGGCTGAATGGCTTTGGGGAGTCATAGGCGTGCGGCGATTTCTAGTTCGTGTTACTAAATACAAATACAGAGCCCTCGTTTAGACGCGTGGCTGGCTTAACGGAGATTTGCTTGGCACTGGAAAGCACACTGTTAGCCGGCGGAGTCGGATATTCATAACCCCTTAAATTTAAGAGCATAGATTTCTGTAAGCATTCACACCAATTTTTGGTCATACAATGGCATTTCGTGTACAAGATCCTGTTTTTCTGCACTCCTGTAACTGGCATGTAAATAAAACCATGCTCCTTTCGTAAAAATAGTAAACGACGGCTAACAGAGAGAACATGAATATTATCCAAAACCAAATCGCAGAAATTAATTCTATTCACATTATCGCGTGGTTGCAATACCTGAACCCAGGGTTTTAAGTTTAAAAGTTTAGTGGCATTCTAACCCGAGGTTTGCAAAATTCCTGATTCCTGTACAAGCTTCCTCAGAGATTTCTTTGCACTTCATTTTAACTTTTCCCCGACGTCATCGAGTTTTTCCTCTATAACACCAAGGCGTTTTACTGTCGCTTTGTTATCAAGAACAGATCCCGTTTCCCTAAATCTGTTCGCAAGATTATGAACCATTTCTCTGTGAGGCACACGAACAGCAGGAAATCTGTCTAAAATCACCGCCTGCAAGAGTTTTTTGTCACTAGTAATCATACATGAAGAATTTGTATACTAAAGCATGTGAATTCTTTGGCATTATAACAGCCCTAACACATTATAAGACTGAAAGATGTGGTCTCACAACTAGCCGGCACACGGAGAAGCGAGAAACCGAAGAGGGTTAGAGATAGGGCAGGCAAATCCCCGTTAAGCCGGCCAAGTGTCCAAATGAAGGCTCTGTAGCTTGTTGCAAGCTTCAATAAATCGTCAGATGAAATGAATTTGTAAGTATGTACGAAAAGATCACAATTTTAGCTTAATATTAAAACATTCATCACAGGTTGTTCTACTAGTGTAATAAATATAAATTTGCATGTTCAAACCTCTAATAATTCTTGAAAACATAATATTTTTATTTTCTTTGTAGCTAATGTGCTAAATGTTACACACGATGTATAATTCTAACAAAATAAAAATATTAACATATTAATTTTATGTTGAGAAAAATGTCCATTATTTATCGCACTGACTTGATTGTCTCAGAAAAAATTCCTGAATGCTTTAGTACTACATTTTCCTTTTTAAAATAATTTAGTAAATTAATGATTGTATATCTTGAATAATAATAAAAGTAACCTAATAATTATAAAATATTTGTTTCATTAACAGATTTTGGTTATATGCTGAAAACCTAAAATAAACTAAATTTATTTCATCTTGTGGAAAATTCTGCCTACAAAAAAATAGGTCGAATTAATTTCGAAGAGATTAGTTTCTAATAATATTCGTACCTCTCAATGGGAGTTTTTTTATTAATGTTTAACGCCTGTTTTAATTACTGAGACACAACAGGCGGTGATCACTGATGATACATGAAATGAAATGATAAATTGGGAAATGAGTATATTTTTAAGGAAGAAAGTGTTCCAGGCCTAAGCTTACGGTACCTCCCCGGCATTTGCTTTTAATGAGGCTCGAGAAAAACCTGGTAAAACCTCAGCCACAGAGAACGGTCCTGTTTCAATCCAACTCCAAATCTCCCACTCGCGCCTTAACGACTGGCTGGCTTACCCGTGGCGGTCAATGGGAGTTTGAAACCCTCTATTGTATATTGCTAAAGCAGAAATTTTTCAATTTTTTTAACCTTTAAAACTTATAGTTGCATTACTCAACGACGTTTCCCAAATTTCACCTATGGGTATTTTTAAAAGATATACTTAGTTTCGGCAATTATTGCCTAAAATGAATATACTTAAGTGAATATAAAGACTAGTCTAACGAATTGTTCATGTTAACAGGAATTTTACAAACTATGATGCAGAAGACACCAGTAGACTTCTTGGTCATTTTATTATGAATAAATTTTATGAGCGGTTTGGAAAGAAACCCTTAAGCTTTAAATGACAGTAATTTGTTAATATTTTTCACCCCTCTTTCTCCTTACTCCTTAGGTATGGCTATATTTTCTGTTAATTCCAATTTGAAGTACATAGATGTGAATTTTCAATCAGTCCCGCCATCTATCGAAAGAAAATTAAAATACATCTAGATTCCTTTGAATGTGCTGCTATGTTGCGGTCGCAGTACAAACTACAGATGAGGTTCCGGGATAGAGTGGGAATTCGATGCAAAAGCATCAAAATTAAGAGCAATGGAAAATGCTCTCTAAGAAACATACTGGAGGGGAGGGTTATAAATGTATGTAGCACAGAAAAATAAACACTTTGTCAACCAAAAATGAAGACAATTTCATGATGATGACAAAAGCATTATACATGAAACAAAATAATTTCTTTTTAACAAGCTACCGTGGTGAATGTGCGAAATAAAAAGAAAGTATTTATTATATATAATCTGATACTGTCAAAATTTTAAATAAAATATTGATATATTTTAATTTATAAACACTGCATTTTAACTAAGAAATCAAATACTTTTGTGCTTGTAGAAATGAATGCATAAATAAGTAACATTTATATATTTTCTGTATTGTCTCCTATGGCATTTCACAAACGTTTTAAGTCGCTCATTTGTTCTGACATTATAAATGCCAGATTTCGTAGTGTATTGGAACAAAATCAGTTGTACTTATCAGTAGTTAGTTGGAATTTACACTAATCCATAAAACAGTTATTGCATTAATCTTATTATCTGATTACATTGCAAGCAATTAAAATTAAGAGTCTAAGAGACAGGGAGAAGATACGCTTCAAGTTTTTACTTATTTCATTGCAGCAAATATAAAAAATTTGAAACCATTTACCCAGACCAAAAAGTTTCCACATTAATATTAACAGAATATTCTTGAAATTCATTTGCAGAAACAAATTAATAATGCAAAGTAAAAATTGATAACCAGACGTTTCAGAAAATTTCCTATATAGAGAGAAAGAGAGATGGAATACGTTCAAAATAGCTGTACCTGCTGAATGTTAGCAATTTTAAACAATGCTTTCTTAAATTTTAATTAAATTATACTACAATAATTGATGAAAACTGAAACTAAACACGAAGACGATTAATTTATTAACGTAAATGTGAGTTGAATTTATCTGTTACCCAAAAATATTTCAAATTCTTGAATTGGGTAAGTTTTAGGAACGCAACGTGTCTTATATTTGTTACTGGCCCAGTTGGTCAAGACTCATAACTTTGGGACAAATTTTAAATTTCTAAAACTACAGTCCTTCGAATTATTCATGAACATTTAAACATGAATAAGGTTAGTGCAAGGTAGGTGCCTAGACTTCTTACCTCAGTCCAAAAGCAGCAACGAGTCATCTGTTGTCAGACATTTTTGGAGCTCTACCGTGGGAGCAAAAGAGAAGTTCTGCAAACCATTGTTATAGGAATTGAAACTATGGTCCTCTACTATGATCCCTTGTCCAAAAGAGAATCAATGGAGTGGCCTAAACCCTGCGAAGCACCGCCTCTAAAAGCCATAGTCACTCAGTCATCCTAGAAGATCATGGCCACAATCTTTTGGGACTGTGAAGGAATACTTTTCATTGACTTCAAGGGGGAACATCACAGTAAATGGGGAGTACTATGCTGACCTACTGCACAGACTACGTGCTTACATCAAAGAGAAAAGGTGAGGAAAGCTAAGTGGAGATGTGAGCCTTCTTCATGACAACGCGCCTGCCTGTGCACACAACTCTTGTTGCAAAGGAAGCTGTGAAGAAATGTGGCTTCAAGAAGATCGATCATCCACCCTACAGCCCAGCTCTAGCTCCCAATGACTATTTCCTCTTCTAAAAACTCAAGAAGGATCTTCGACAAAGGAAATTTAAGTGTGACGATGAAGTGATAGATGCTGTTTATGCCATTTTTCAGAAACATTTTTTAACATATTGGGGGGGGGGATTGAAATGTTAATTCAAATATGTGAGAAGTAACGATATTGAAAAGTGAAATACAGTTTTGTCTTTATCATTCCTAGGAAATTATTAGGCTGGAAACTATGGACTTACCCTCGTATCACTGATATTTATGGTTTTGTGATTTTGAAAAGAAATGAATTATTCTGAAGCAGAATTTCTTGCTGATTACAAGAATTAAATCCGTTTTTATGTTCGCGTCAACATTTTTCACAGTCCTAGGCTTTATGCTTTTAATTTTTGTCTAATATAGTAAACCATTTCTATTTCTCTGAGATTGATAATTGTTAAAACATATTTCTAAGATACGGCAGCTAATAATTTCAACTTTATAATTTTAAATGTGAAAGTAGATGCTTCTTTTAGTAGAGAGTAACGCCTGGTATAGACAAATTCGTCCTTCTATAAGCTTAAAATATGTGGGTTGGACCCCTGTTATTTATTCTTGAGTATCCTTATCTGTCCTTCATCTCTCCACTCCACTTCACCTTACAATTGAAAGCACACGTGTTTTTGCAACAAAATTTACGCAATGAATTGCTTACCCTTTTAAGAACTTGTTTTGAAACAAAGTAAAAGGGAGCTAAATGACAAACTTATGGGAGCGATAGAGCCTGTGAGACAGTGTTTATAATAATATCCTTTCCTTTAAAGTTTTTTTTTTTTTTTTTTTTTTTTTTCCCCATACTTAGAGGCTCAGTCTCCTGTTGTTCATTGTCGTGTTAAAGTAAAAAGTGTCAGCAGTTATTCAGAAGAGTGCAGAATATTGCGTTATTTCATAGAAATGTGATTGTGTAAATGATCCAAATTTCCCTATTTTATACAGAGGGTGCTCAAATATACAAACTCCAAGCAAAGAAAAAAAACTATGTTAACATAACAAAACTGAATTCACACAAACAGAAAATGATGAGCACTAATCATCTTAGACTTTTACAGTTACAACAGTTACTCAAAATGCCCACCATCGCCGTCGATATACTTCTGAGAATGTTGAACTATTGACTGAGCAACGTTTGCGAAAGTGTCCTCAGCGATTGCAGCACATGCCGTTTCAATTTCTTCCCGAAGTGTTGCCAGTGTAGCTGGTTTTCTACGGTATGCAACATCCTTAAGAGCTTCCCCACAGGTAGAAGTACAACGGAGTTAGATCTGGAGAACGGGGTGGAACCTCTTCGTCCTATCCATTGCCTTGGATCCAGTATTCCGGGCTTGTTGCTGTGCGAGGTCTCCCAGATCAGCCCTTGTGAACATCGCATACGGTACCACGAGTCTCAAGTCTGTCTCGAATGCGTGCAATTGTTACTCGCGTTGACGGTTCTGTTCTGTACATATGTCTCCATTGCCTTTGAACTTCAACAACATTCTCGGTTTTCCAATACACATCAAAATTACTTTCCGCTGTTCAAACCATAATCTTGACTTTGTATGTTCATTGCTGATGTTGGTTTCATTTGTTCATTATTGATTTACTAGTCACATGGCAACGCTAGCATAACGTAATGTGAGTCACGTCTGTTTACAGAACATCATACTACACATTACTGTTGTTTTTCGTTCCTACTTTGAAATATATTAAACAGATACCTACTGTGAAAGTGTTTAAATATTTTTTGGCACCCTCGGTATATGTGGATCATAAACATTAGTGAAACAAAGACAGAATACGACACCTTTCGTTTAAAACACTTATTCTGAGTACTTTAGCAAATAGTTAGGAGATCAAGACGAATCATGGCGTCGTCATAAAGTGTGCTGTAATTGTGTAGAAGAGTTGAGTGGTTGAAAAATGGAAAAAGGAAGTCATTGCCCTTTCGTATCGTTATGAGGGAACACACAACTCATGTTATTTTTGTACAATTTAAGTTAACTGGACATAACTGCTAAAAATAAGACAGATATGGTAAATTCTAGCATGTCTACTGGCTATCTCACGTTCCTAATATACCTGTTCCTTTACCCTCTCATTCAAAAGCGTTGTTATGCATGCAGTAGCACTGAAAGTGAATCTGCAGAAGATAATAACTAATAACCCAGAAAGTTATGATGATAAATGTTTTAATCAAAGCGAGCTTAATTATTTAGAGGAAGATTTATATTTACCTAAAGTTTCAGCTGAATTGTTAGGCTCTACATTTAAATAAAAGAAACTATAGACTCAGGGTGCGTATTTTTAATGGTGCAGACATCACGAGATGGAATTTGTCTTTTTTTCCCCCGTCTCTCTCTCTGAAGAAGAAAATTTAGTGTACGGCCCTCCCTGCCTTCTTAAAATTTTATGACGTCATCTATAATCCCACCATCCTTCTATTCCTATGGCCCACTCTGTTATTTTTAAGAGACATGAAAAAGTTTTGGTTCCAAAACTGCAGCATGAAATCCATGAGTGGTCTGTCAGTGGAGATTTTTGGTTAGCGGGCTGGTTTCACTAAATACCCTTGTATCCTATGTGAATGGGATAGCAGAGCTAAATCAGAACACTAGAACTGATTTTACGTCGGGCAAAAAAAGTATGAGGGAGTTTTTAATCGATGCCTCAAAAGTATCGCTGCCACTTCCGTATGTGAAATTTGAACGCCCTAGATAAAAACAGCGAGTGTTTTTAATATATTTGTGTTACATTTCCCTCATTAGCCTGTAAAAAAATTAAAGTTCGTATATTTACTGGCCCACAAATTCCAAACTTAATGATGGACAAACAGTTCGAAAATACTGTGAATGGAAATATAGAGTATGCCTGGATTGTGTTCAGATCTGTTGGTTTTAATTTCCTTGGAAATAAAAAGGGTCCGCATTATATTAACATAGTGAAAATGATGTTGCAAAGATTCAAAAAGATTGATTGCAATATGAGTGCCAAAATACATTTTCTGCATTCCCAGCTAAATTACTTTCCTGATAATTTAGGAGACTTTAGTGAGCAACAGGGTGAAATTTTTTCACCAAGATATCAAAAGTATGGAAGGCATCAAGGGGAAGAGAAGTGTTAACATGATGGCTGACTATGGCTGGATGTTAAAAAGGGGCTTCTCTGAGAAACGATGTCGATGAGATCAAAATAAACGAAATTTCAAAAGCAATATTGAGGAAACGTTATGCATGTGATTATTAATAGTTAATAGCAAATTTAACATTTTTCACCCTCACAAAATACTTGTAGAAAGTACCTTTCGGGGCATTTCACAGGCATAACTTAATTTTTAGATATCAATTAATTTATTGCCAATTAATTAATATTTTTACGATTTGTATCAAAACCTGACGTGTAGGGGGGAAATTGGAGTTTTTTTTCCGAACTCAGCTTAAAAAATGATAATAATTAAGAATTGCATATCAGATGCAAAAAAACAGAAAATAAGTTTTAAAATGCAGGTCAGTGAACCAAGTGACCTTTGTTCTCTGAGTTAAAGCATAATATAATCTGGTTAGCCTATACTTTTCACCGGTTTGTTTGTTTTTTTAGTAGTGTTTATTTTTTTAAGGAAGGATGTGTTCCAGGCCTAGTTTAGGGTACTTCCCTAGCATGTGCCATTTATAAGGACAGATGAAAACCTGGGAAAAACTCCATTCAGGGAGGACGGTCCTCGAACCCCAGACCTACCGCTCAGGAGTTCGCGCCTTAACGACCTCGGCCACCCGTGGCGGTATCTCTGCCCAGAAAAATGCAAATGTGGTTTATATACAATACCTTTCCAAAGTGTCTTGATATTGGAATACACGTCTTTCACGCTTGCCGTATCTTTTATTAGCTGACATTTTTTGTGAGGCAAATACCTATACATAAAACGTGTTTTTATTGTCTAGCTGTGTGATGATGCCGCTTCTCAAAAATGCAGGTATTGCAGTACATGTTCTTGCAAGAACGACAAGTGAGTATATCGTATTGTTTTTCTTCGTATTTCATTTTATGCTGCTTTTAAATTTCTGCGAACTTGTGAATAGTGCAACAAATCACTGGTGGCAGAAATAAAGTTCCTGCAGACGCTTGGTAGGTGTTACGTGATATGCTATAACATCGAAACTGGAGAAAACAAGTGAATGCAGGCGGCATATACTCTGGTACTAAACAGTGCAGATCTAATTCAGAAAAAATAATTTATGAGGGGGGGGGGATCCTACAGCAAAGTTCAGCTTCTTTTTTCATCCGCTCGACTTACCTATAACAATAGTCTTAAAGCAATGTTTGTCTTGATCTACAAGTCGCTCTGTTACAGTACTTCTCACTGCGTCATTCGACAAAAACTTTTCAATTTATTGTTTAAGTTTCGGACGTAAGGAATAATCTGAGACATTAAATCTTGCCAATATTAAACAATTTAAAACCGATTTCATTTTCTAAGAGGTGGCGAGTGGGTGCACCGTCTTGTAAGAAGAGAACATGTTTGGAAATTTTATCACAATTAATATCACGAGAGGATCTGAGATTACCGATAAAACTTAAACATTCTAGTGATATTTATTTGAACTATTTCACAAATAAAATAAGAATTTAAATATTCTAGACTTGACTTACAAAATTGTAATAATTGTATATATGAACCTAACTTTTTCAAGCCATCTTGCGGCAGAAGAATGCTGATTGTCAGTAATGCCAACAGAGAAGAGCAAAATACGGCTTGAGGACTATTTCATGAATAGAATAAGAATAAATGTGATATACATATATTTGAAATCGCGCACTTAATATTAACAACACTTGTATACAATTATGAATAAAAGTCGACTATTACAATAGCAACTGTTCGATTTTCTAATACCAACTGAGGAAAAAGACAAAAACAAAACAAAACAAAAAAGAAGGTAACATACAGTGTCTCTATTTTTCTTTGTTATGTTTTGTTTGTTATTCTTGGAATTCCTGATGATAATATCAATTTGCACATTTGACACGTCACCAAAATGCTTTGAAGAACCCTTCATTTTGCGTTATGATTATTGTTTGTTCATGCTTTTGTTGCTACCAATAGCTCCCCACCGCCTCTAGCTAAAGTGGTCAGTGATGCGTGTTCAGGAATTATATAGTGAAGATACAGAGTTGGCTGCACTGCCCACAAACAAAAGCACATCGTGTGTTAAAACGGATTTGATATTTTTTTAGATGATTTCACTCCGTAATCCGGCTGTGATTGGTCAAAATTAAAAGTTTTGTTTCGTTTCATTGATCGATTTTAAGGTGACGTCACATGAGTGAAATAGTCACAGTATTTCTACAGTTCTTTATCCTTGGAACTTAGTTGTTCTAATTAGTATACCATGATTGTTCCATATTTGCTCTAAAAATTTGTTTGAATACCTGATTTGGTTTCTAGATAATAATTATGGATCATGATCCAAAAAGTTACAAGAGTTCCACTCAAAATGGACAATGCTATTTGAAATTCCTACTCTAAATTATTCCTGAACAGGCATTAAGTAATTAACTTTCTCATAAGCAAATCATGACGTCTTTTATGTTGAACAACAAATGTTTGTATTCGATAACCAGAATTCTCAGACACCTTAAACCAAAGTAATTGATTCTTTGTCATGTACAACATCGATATTTTGTGAAGTGGCCATTAAAACTGTTAATAAAATTTTATCTTCTTTCTTTCTTAAATTTCTCAATCCAATTTTCAAGGTGGCGTACAAAGGCCAGCAATTTCTCAACAAATCATCATATTCTCATACATTAAATTGCTGAACAACCTTTTGCAAAATATTATTATCGCAACTTAATTTTACACGTTTTTCTTATATAATTGCTTTAACATTTTGTGAAATATAATTTTACTCCTTAATAATTGAAAAAAAAAATCATCTCATGTTTTATTGAGATTGGTGTAGAACTGTGAACCTTACTATAGTTTCTATTTTTCAGTTGAAAAATTCCTAATATTTAGGAATGTCAAACAAAAAATTAATGTATAATAAAACACAACTATGGGAGGAGGAATAGCGAGAATGGAAATTGTAAGAAAGAATAAAATTAAAGCACGCAAATAAAGCTGTAACATTACATTTTCTTTTGCCATAAAAATGTGACCAACAACAAAAAATTATGTAGACAAATTTAATCAGGGTTGTATTTGCAGTGTACACAGGACAGGGTGATACTAAGATATGGTCTTTTTAATGCTATATACAGATGGAAAAGAACTCAATATTGACACTGGTCCACAAAATTTTTTCTGAATGAAAACATGGAATCTCTCAAAGCAACCATAGTTTTGTCTCATCGAGCTATAGCTTTTCAGAAATCTGTATTACAGAAACTAAGAGTTTTTATTATTTGTTCCTGAGCAGATTCAGAAAATATATTCAGCAGATATTCTGAGAGGTTTAAACAAGATAATGACTGGTTCACTTTGCGAATGAAACAGTAGGGCTAAATCAGAGCACTGGGCCAGAAACAATTGATTACAAAGGAGCAATTTAGTTCCTGGAGGAAAAAAAAAAAATGAAACTAGGCCTGATGAAACAATTTGTTACTGCTCTGAATAAGGATAGTGCTTGTTTCAACTTTCTTGTTACCAAGTTCCCACAGAAAACTGAAGCTAAGATAGCAGCTGTACCTCCAGATTCGCGAGCTTATGCAGGATGAGACCTTTCCTCATTCGATGTCCGAGTTACAGAAGCCAGCATGGTTGACATACAAAAAATTGACAGAAAACTTTCTTAGCAACAACAAATCTGAGAACTATCAAGAAATTGTAGAAGAAATGGTACAACACTAGGGTGTACAATGAGTGTTAAAGTGCATTTTCTTAAAAGCCATATTCATTAGTTCCTTGCGAATCTTGGTGCATGAGTGAAGAACAAGGTATAAGATATTAAAACAATGGAAACCCACTATCAAGGCCATTGGGGTGTGTAAATGATTGCTGATTACTGCTGATGTTTGAAAAGAGATACTAGTGAAGGATATATCAGAACTTCGAAAAAAAAAATTAAGTTTTCTTCTCCCTAATAATGAAAAAAGTTTGAAAATTCATAATTAGTGACACATAGCTCTCTTTTTCAATATATTCATTTATATTTAACTTGAAACGTATAAAAACAGCTTTGTCTTAAAGCTTAATAATGTTTCATAAAAATATAAGTATATTATTACATTTGATGTGATGTTTTTAAAAACCCAGCTCGATAGAATAAGACTGAAAACATATTTGAATTCAGGTCATTCATATTACATATATTTAGATTCAAAAATAAAAAAAATAAGAAAAAATGTTGTAGACCAGCGTAATTTTAGGGGATGATTCCGTGTTAAAAATGAAACATTTTCTAATAGCAATTTAATGATTGAGTAATTGTTGGATCGAAATATTAAAAGTTATGTCAAGCTATTTTTTCATAGCTATACTTTGTATATTCACCCAAGTGAATAACTTGGGTTTGCAAAATTAGATTTTCCACCACGGAGCTTAGTATAATGAAGTTCTTGTATGGCTTGATTTCACATTTTTCCATTCTTAATGTTGTTATTTGCTCGCTGTGTTTTCTTAAATCATCTTTGCCAAGTTTGTCATCATGCATTCATATTAATAGCAAGAAATAAAGATAAGATATTTTGTAAAGGGAGAAAGCCCTGAAAAGTATGAATTTCTGTTACGTTGTATTTCATGTTGACATGCAACGCATGTAGGATAACTCGTGCTCGTTGTAATTGTAGTTGCTAACCATGGTAAAAATGTGTTCCCATTGCGATGAGTTGTGACAAAGTTAAGGGGAAAAGAAAACCATTGCCTAACGTTAAATAATGTTTCCACAAGTTTCTACTTAAAACATTTATTTTCGCGAAAAATCTTAAAGACAGAGAAAAACATTTTAGGCGTTTCTATTTTCATTACTAGGCTCTGTTAGCAGCTTTATTTACGGCACTGCGTTCCCTTCCACTATGCATATTTCCTTTGTGTACTGGCCTTTGTTCTTTTTAACGCTGCACCCATGTTTTTGAAAAAATTCGTAATTTTTGTTTTTTCTCCATGAAAGTTGGCATATAAGCAGCAATTGACAAACGACTCGTTGAGTTCGTTAAATAGCAACATTGGATCATTCAGATGGGGGTTAATCTAAAGGGAAAAAAAATTTAAAATTAAAAAATAACTCTAACGGCCGCCATTTGTATTTTTTCAACGAAACTTTAAAATAGTTTGCTAAAAGTAATTTTCGGAAATCATTAGAAATTGGAATAAATCTGAAAAACGAGGGGGGTTTAAAGCAAAAATTAAAAATCGCTCCAGCGGCCGGAATTTCACTTTTTTTTTTTTTGTAAACTCAGTATATATACCATTAAAATAAAAAAATGTAGTTTCCGAAAATCAGTGAAATTGGGCTGTTAGGATGGGAGGAGAGTTTACTCGAAACTCAAAATTTAAAGATCACTTTAGTGATATTAATATTTGTTTCTTTCCATAGAAACTCTATATACAGATTTAATAAAATATACTTTCAGAAAATCAGGGAAATCGAGCGATTAGGAGTGGGGGTTTACCTGAAACAGAAAATTCAAAAATCGCTCTAGCTGCACCAACATTTGTTTTTTACACAACCAAACTCGGCATATACCATTTAAATCAAACGAGAAAAATAGTTTCCGAAAATCAGTGAAATCATATGAAAAGGAGGAGATTTTACCGTAAACCAAAATTTTAAAAATCACTCTAGCGGCATTAATAAAATTTTTGGCAACGAACCTCCGTTGCAAAACTTTAAATAAAATAAGAAAATTACTCTATAAAAATCAGGAAAACTGGTTACTAGATTTGGGGATTTACCTGAAACTTAAAATTTAAAAAGCGGCACCTATATTTATTTTTTTTTCAAAACAAAAATCGATATATACCATTTAAATAAAACACAAAAAAAAACAGTTGCTGAAAATTACGGAAATCGGACCATTAGGAATAGGGACATACCTGAAAAGCGAAATTTAAAAAGTGCTCTAGTATTTAATGTTCTCAATAGTTTAAAAACAAAAGAACAAATTAACTCAGCATATAAACTTTATTTATAACGTTGCATAGGTTTTATATTTGAAAAAAGGATTGTCGTGAAGATAGTAAATGTGAAATATGTGTATGTGAGAATTATATTTGTATGTAAGAGCGCTCTGTAATAACAAAGAAAACGTTTGCATTGCATGCTTTTACTACAATAATATTTAAATTAAATTTCAAAGTCACTGAAAATCTATGGAACTTTCGATTGTTTATTTTTGATGGTGTATATTTGCTTAGTACATCGTAATTGTTTTTTAATAGTAACATGTTTTTGTTTTATTGAAACATATGAACATCTTAAATACGCAATGTAACTCGAAAATTTTTGTTATTTCTCTGTTTTAGTGAATGTAAAGATGATATCAAGGGCTCAGTTCATAAACACTGTTACATTTAAAAATAATATATGTATATAATATTAATGAAAAATTAAAATAAAGAAACACTATTAACAATGTAACAAATTAACATTGATAATAAAAGTAGATAAAGATAAAACACAGAGAAAGAGTCACATTTGAAATTGCTATATTTCGAACTACTGCGAGTTCTTCAATGGCAAGAAGCTAACTTAGCTTAAAATATGTTAATTTATATATTGCATACCATTAGTTTTTGTGGTTTAATCTCAATAATAATAATTATAATAATACTTTAAAAATGTGTTTTTTCTATTGTATATTTATAATTTACAAGCACTCTAATTTTGTTCACCTAATATGACACATAATGCCATAACTTTTCCATTTCATTATTTAATAAGACCATAATTACATTCATTTTTAAGTTACAAGGTAGGGAATTTAATTAGTTTACGCAGCTCCGTGTGATGGACTTTAGTATATTACTAAGACACTAAAGGGTATTAAAACTTAGTTCAAGTTTTTGTCTTTGGTTTTACATAGGCTTTAGATACATTAAACACATTTAAAAACTGGACTGGATATTCCGGCATTCAAAAAAATGTATTATGCCCTAGCCTATGTCTCAATAGACTCGGTCATGGTGGTGTAGTGGTAACCATACTTGTCCTTCTAAACCCAAGATCACGGGTTTAAACCCGGACAGGGCCGATGGATTTTTTCGGGCGTAAAAATCGCAAGTATGGCTTCCTTCGGAAGGGAAGTAAAGCTGTGGGTCCCGTGTCGTACATTTACGGCACGAAAAAGAACCTCAAGCCTGAGATAAGAGGCCTCTGAGCAAAATTTACTGGCCGTTTCACGTCCTGAATTGAATGGTACGCTCAAGACGCACCTGAGATGTTAAAGAGCGCCCATAAATAAAACAAATCAACAACAACAACAACAACAAAAAAAGCAACATGTTTCAATACTTTATTTTTAAATGTCTCTATCAAGAAAAACACTTTGAATGGGATGTGAAAGCCACAGAGGAAAAACTGTTTTTAAATTTTTAAAAAAAATAATAATAAAATAAGGATGCATTTATGTTGATGTATTTTATTTTGTGTCACGTTATGAAGTTGTTTTTCTTGTGTTTTCTCCGGTGCAGGTACTAGTATCATTCCAGGTCGCTGTCCTTCCATCCCTTTGTGTGCATCTTGTCAGGTTTTCACCTTCTCTTTTTTCTTCCATTGCCGTTTTTCAAGTAGTTCAGAATTGTGCTGTGTACTTCATAAGAGTGGCAAATTATTCCTTTGTATAAATAGAGTAAGTCAGAATAAAATCACAGAAATGTCGAAAATGGGCTTATGTGGGAATAATTCTTTTATCAAAATCTAAATGACATACCCAAGAGGTCTAACTTGCTAGTGTAAAGTGCTACAACATTTAGATAGGCACATAAGAACGAATATACCTATTGAAAACATTTCTCATTTTATTCATTTTGACTAAATCTATTGGTACTTATTCTTTGTTCATCGGTTTATTTCTATTCCTATATTATTATTATTATTATTATTATTATTATTATTATTATTATTATTATTATTATTATTATTATTATTATTATTATTATTGCTGTTGTTGTTGTTGTTGTTGTTGTGTAACTATTAAATACTTAAACAACAAGACAGTCTTTTCTCATTTTGTCTTTTGTTAAAGAGAGCCAAGATTGAAATTTTTGACTACACATTTTAATCAGTAATATTAAATAACGGTAAAAAAATTGCAGTCATTAAACAAAAATGTTGAGTTAATAAATTAGTTTGCACATTATTTTACGTGCTATAAATTTGTTTCAACACAACTATAAACACCTTGCAGAATTATAACATTTTTAAATATAAATTATGTACGTGATCCTAAATTTACTTCATACTTATAATTTTTGTTCGCAAATTTAATTATGATTGTTTTAAATGTAAATTAAAGTAAGAAATATAATTAAAAGTTTATGTACGAGGGTAGGTCCATAAGTTTCCGGCCTAAGCATTTTCTAGGCATGATAAAGGTAAAAACTATATTTCAATTTTCAATATAGTTACTCTTTATTGCAATATACTTCTCACATCTTTAAATTAACATTTCAATCCCCTACCAAAAATAGTCAGAAGTCTTGAATGCAAAATGGGCATAAACACCATAGATCACTTCTTCGTCACACTTAAATTTCCATCCTCGAAAGTCCTTCTTGAGTTTTGAGAAGAGGAAATAGTCACTGGAAGGTAGACCTGGGCTGTAGGGTGGATGGTTGATCTCCTTGAAGTCACATTTCTTCACATCTTCCTTTCCAACAAGAGCTGTGTGCACAGGCGCGTTGTCGTGAAGAAGGTGCACACCACCACTCAGCTTTCCTCGTCTTTTCTCTTTGATGGAAGCACGTAGTCTGTGCAGTAGGCCGGCATAGTACTCCTCATTTACTGTGGTGTTCCTCTCCTTGAAGTTAATGAAGAGTATTCCTTCACAGTGCCAAAAGATTGTGGCCATGATCTTCTTGGTTGACTGAGTGACCTTGGCCTTTAGAGGCGGTGCTTCGCCAGTTTATGCTGCTCCATCGTTTCTCTTTTGGACAAGTGATCACAGTAGCGGACCATAGTTTCATCGCACGTAACAATGGTTTGCAGAACTTCTCTCTCGTTGCCATGGCAGAGCTCCAAAAAAATCCTGACAACAGATAAATCGTTGCTGCTATTTTTTGACTGAGTAAAGAAGTCTAGGCACTCATCTTGCACTAGCCATATTCATATTTAAATGTTCATGAATAATTCGAAGGACTGTTGTTTTAGAAATGTTAATCTTGCTGTTATTTCTGTAACTTTGAGCCGCCGGTCTTCCATAATTTTTCCTTCCACAAGAGCGATGTTTTAAGGAGTGAACACCTCCAAGGGCCGACCTGCACGCTCTTCCTCTTCAATGCTTTCTGGACCCATTCGAAAAAGTTTGGCTCATTCTTTTACGGTAGAATATGAGGGGGATGCTTCCCCATTTACACCGCCCAATCGCTGTTTAATTTCATTTGGAGTAAGTCCTTCTTTTGTGAATAACTCAATAACAGCTAGAAACTCCATTTTGAGCATGTCACAATCTTCTACACATAGCCTTCTTTATGCAACTATATCTGAACAACTGAACACAGGGGATCGGAAGTTACAGCTGCAATTATTTACTTTACAGATAAGATATGGCACCAGATAAAGCTTTTGTGAAGGCGACAATCCTTATTGGCGAAGTCGGAACCTTGTGGACCCACCCTCATATATAGTCACGGTGTCCAGAATAGCCGTATAATTTTTCATTATACTATAATATTGGGGAAAAGGAACCATTTGAACCGTCAATAACTGTGTACTTAGAACTCGTTACAGATACTTCGTATATGTATATGTATATATATATATATATATATATATATATATAATGTTCTCTTTATTTCATACTTACATTGCCCTAAATACTTTACACATATGAGCTGACAGTGAATTCAGCAGATCAGAATCATTTATAGGTAAAATAAATTATATTTCATTTAGGTACACAAATAGGAGAGAAAATGAACTTGTATTAATAATTACGCGTTGATTGAATATTACATTCGCAGCTTATTAGGGAAGAAAAATATCACAGAGAAAATTAAAGAAAAAAGTATATAAAATCTAATTTTGTCGATTCCTAAAACCCTTGAAAGATGCAACAAATATGATATACATACCACTTTGTTGATTTGTTTTATTTACGGATGCTCTTTAACATCTCAGGTCATCAGCGACCCATTCAATTCAGAGCGTGAAACGGCCGACAAATTTTGCCCAGAGGCCTCTGTTTTCAGGCTTGAGATTCTTTAACGTGTCGTAAATGTACGACACGGGACCCACGGCTAATGGTAGCAAATGTTCTGTAACTATAACAGAATCTACGCAGTGTTCATCTAGCGGCAGAAATCATGAGGTGGATTTGGAAGCATTGGCGCGAAGGAATAGCATGTGTGAAAACGGCGGATACGCGTTGGAAAATGTGCACTTTGAAACAAACAAAAAATCCTACAGAATTGCTTTTGTTTGATGAATAATATAAAGCAGACCACTACTCTTAATAAAATACTTCAAATGAAAAATTAAATCAGTGCACCAGTTGAAATCGCGTTGCTACTTGGTAAACTTTCCAACCCCATAACTTTTGCAACGCCGATGATGTCATGCTTCTGACGATAGTGTGTTTTTGTTATTTGATTGGACGAACCTCTCGCCAGCTGAGTCGCCGGCATAAATACAATCCAGGAGTCCATCACAAACTAAGTTCTCCTCTACGCAATGCAAAAATTAGTTTTCAGAAACATTCCGTAATGTTTTACATGAAGGTTAACCTCGCTATTTGTTGCCACTATTAATCAAGTTTATATAATATTATAAAATAATTATTTTATTATTTTTAAGCTCAAAAGGCGAATTAGTGTATTAAATGGAAATTCTCAAATTCAATACACCACATATACATTGGTGGTATTGAAACATTTCTATGAATTTCATCATGTAAATTTTATGAGCAACAATTTATGAGAAGCAAGAGGAACCAATTGCCTGTAATGACGTGACAAACTTCAAGAGTTAAAATCTTATTAAAAAAAAAAATCAAAGCTCGTTCTAAAAGTGAAGACAACATGGCAGACAAATGCGAGCGATTTAAAAAGTATATAGCATGCTTTAAAATGGCGGAAAATTAAAAATATTTTTCTTATATAATTAATCATTGGAAACATTATTAAAAGCAAAACGAAAAGTGTAATTTTTTTGTTAAATTTTCAGCCATGGTTTCTCTAAAGCACAAATATGTAAAGGACAGCTTTGTAGCACGGCAGGGAGAGACAACTGTGACTTAATTTTGTTAGGAATTATAATCTTAGAATTAATCTAAGCAAAGAAATTCTCAGAGAAGGAAGGTCAATTTTCATTGTTGAGTTATATTTTCTGAAAGTTTGTCTTTTTTCTGTAAATTAGATGCTATTGAAATAGTAACACTTGGGTAAAGGATGATTTGAAAGTAAAGGCCATGTATTTAATCACTTCAGTATAATTACCCAGCCTTACTTACGAGAAGTCTAAAGAACTTGAAAGAAAAAAGAACATCAATTTCCTTCCATCGTTAGCAAGTGTAAGCGCGGCAAAGAAACCTCAGCGGCTCCTTGTTCCTGTGCTACGTGACAAATGATGATGATGGCATAAAGATGATCATATAATCACGCCGACGACTGATGGGATTAATCGTCAAGTTTCCAGCAATTATATTAAGTGTCTGCAATTAACCAGACGACCTAGAACTGGGTGGAGCAATAAACATGGGCAGGGCCTTTGGATTTTAGCTTTAATGGCACACGCGCTGCCGATTTTGATAAGGTTTTTTTCTAACAAATCCTTTTTCCGTTGAAGGTAAATGTGTCAGAACACTAGAGATAAGAGCGCGCTGGAAGAAGCATTTCTACCTAACGGACTGGTGTTTCATTCATTCATGCTAAAGGTTAACCACTCATTCAAACCTCTTTCTCTAAGAGACGCTTTTTCTCGATTCTAGAAAAACTAACGCCGTTGGATTGTACGTTCATTTTCTGCGTCATTTGTTGAATTTATTTACCAGATTTATCCACTGATTATTCCGAAGATCTGTAGCAAGTTTTAATATTCTTTTCTTCTGCCCAAAGAGCGTCGTTGCTTTGCTTATGATGCATGATCGTGTAATGTGAACACCATTCATTTCTTTCGTATCGTCCTGAAGTCTTGAAATCAGTACATGAAGCCTCTGTTACTGTATATTTATTTATTCAAGTACTTTTTTTCTTGAATAGTGTTTAACGTCCGTTTTTACTACTAAGCGCCATAGGCAGTGAACACTGATGATACAAGAGATTAAATTATATATTGGGAAAGTATTTTTTTAAGGAAGGAAACGTTCCAGGCCTAAGTTTAGGGTACTTCCCCGGCATTTGCCATCTCAGTCAGGGAGAACGGTCCTGGCAGGATTCGAACCCCAGACCTACCCGCTTACTTAATGACCTCGGCCAACCGTGGCGGTGTTTGAAAAGTATAATAAGAGACTCAGAGAAATAGAACGATTGGGTAAGATACACCAACTTTCCACAGAACTCTTCTAACACAAGAAAAATAAAGCCGGTGGGGGGGGGTTCTGACTTTTGAATCCTGAATTTGTTTAAGTGCACTTCATCGCAACTCAAATTTAATGGCACTGAAGAGAATCAATCTCTGGGCGTAGCAATGTTGCCAAACTAAGGAAGTGTGTGCGGAAGGGAAACCTACACATACGAACAAGTCTCAATGGCCAATTCTTGAGTGTTTGAGAAGCCGACACTTGTTCTATAATTATTTAAAAAGTGTATACATTAAATATAATGCTTCTATTATGATACACCACACTATACGCTTATGCATAGAGAAATCACTTGTATTCGCTTCTTTAATATTTTGAGCGCAAGCGAATGCGAGTACGTACAACACACTGACTACAGAAGTGGTTCAGGTGACAATCGGGAGGTTTCCGGTTCAATTCCCGTTCGGTCGGACATCCTGACTTAGGTATTTTATATTCACTAAGGCAATTACTGCAATGGATTGTTACATTCCTCGAATTTTCCGCTCTCCCTTTCGTTTTATTCTACAGTATACCCGGGAAGTCCGTATACCACATTTAATGAATTTAATAAGAATGGATTTTGTAATTTAGTAATGAGCTTACGGCTAGTTTCCAAGCAATTCATACAGAGGGTGCCAAAAAAGTGTACACACTTCAAGCTAAGATAAAACTGTGTTAACATAACAAAACTGAATTCACACAAACAGAAAATGATGAGCACTAATCGTCTTAGACTTTTACAGTTACAACAGTTGCCCAAAACGCCCACCATCGGCGTCGATACACTTCTGAGTACGTTGAACTACTGATTGAGCAACGTTTGCGAAAGTGTCCTCAGCGATTGTAACACATGCCGTTTCAATTTCTTCCCGAAGTGCTGTCAGTGTAGCTGGTTTTCTACAAAATCCTTAAGATTTACCCATAGGTAGAAGTTCACGGAGTTAGATCTGGAGAACAAGGTGGAAACTTAATCCGACCTCTTCATCCTATCCAGTGCCTTGGATCCAGTGATCGGGGCTTGTTGCTGTGTGAGGTCTCCCAGATCTGCCCTTGTGAACATCGCATACGGTACCATGAGTCTCAAATTTGTCTCGAATGCGTGCAATTGTTACTCGTGTGTCGGTTCTGTTCTGTACACACGTCTCCATTGCCTTTGAACTTCAACAACATTCACGGTTTTTCAATACACATCAAAATTACTTTCCGCTGTTCAAACGATAATCGTGGCTCCATTTTGTTGTAGTAACGCTAGCATAACGTAATGTATCTGTTCACAGAACATCATGCTACACATTACTCTTGTTTTTCGGTCCAATTTTGAAATATATTAAACAGATATCTACTGTAAAACTATGTATATTTTGGCACCCTCTATACCTCTATATATATATATATATAATATCTCCGTGCCAATGATATGTTCTGACATCCAGAACTTCTAAAGAAACGCTCTTCTTTTCATAACAAAAATAATGACGTTAGTCTGAACTACATGGTTACCAGTGACGGCTATGTTGGGACGACTATCACGTTGCTCATCGTGGATTGATGTTGGCCCATTTTTAAACTCATCCCCTCGTACCCTCTCTCGCCAATGCAGGCACCAGCATCTGCTGCAGCATTCTTTTGTGAACTCATGAAGTTTCACGCCCTCAGAACACAGAAATCTGATGATTACTCGTTGCTTCTATAGTCGAACTTTTGTTTTCAATTCTTCGTGTGTGTGAGAATTTGTTATGTGAACTCTGTCTATTAGCCTTAAGGCAGAGTGTTATGACAAACTTATGGATCTATCTCGTGTAAGCATCAAAGAAAAAATCGGTAAATAATATAAGAATAGCATGATTATGTAAGTAGAATGGGTTCTAATCACATCCCCCAAATAGTAAATGATTATAAACCCATAGGACGACGAGATATAGGCGCCTTCGAAAGATGGAAAAACCAATTTCAAAAAGAAAGTTTCTATAATGTGGAGACGGAACAGGCCTTGTGGTCTAAACCGTAATTGTATATGATAATGAATTTTTCGCTCTCCCACTACTTCTTATCATTTCATTCGGTTGGTTCTCTTACAGGGTCGAAGGTGCTAGGACAATAGGGTCACCTCCAGGAGGAAGAGATGAGATGACGGCGACAGTGTGGACGCAGATGTGGTCCCTAACATGTTTTCACATAGAACGCCCAGAACCCGTGGAACACACCCACCGATTGCCAAGTGCAAGACACCGCCACGCCGCACCCTGACACTTTCGACCCTGCAACACGACCAACGGAATAAAATGATGTGAAATGGGAGAGGGGAAAATGTAAATATTCATCCTGGTATTCGCGTAATTGAAGAAAAAACCACGAAAAAAGAAGCCCAGGTGTTGATCGTTGGTCTATCGTTATCGCAAGAGCCACTCCGATCAGTTTCTCGTATTTTCCTATCTTCTTCGAGGTCCTCAGTATGCCGTAAACCTTTTTGGATTAGATTTTCGTAGAAGTTTGGTCAAGATGTAGAATTTTAAAAAGCCGTAACCTCTCAAATTACTCGCCTGCCACTCATTCTCAGCGTCACTACAAGGCCCTCGCTTTTTCCAGGAAAGCGACTTTCCGAAATAATGGCCAGGCGTGTCGGCAGTTTCCATCATTGTGAGCCAGTGTTAAAAGCCTCCCTTGTCATTTTCTCTGAATTCACTACGCTCCCGGTTTCCCGAAACACAGAAGGTACTTAATGCCTGTCAAAATTACAGAAAGGAGCCGATCCGCAGCAGCCATTGACTTCTAAATGAGAAAATCACAAACGCGGCACCATTAGCGATAACAAGACATGTTTACTTCTGCTTCCGCCGGCTATTTGAGACCGTTCGAGCGCAATGAACAAAGAGGACTTCTCGCGGAACGGAAGCTTTTGGCGAGGACAAAGCTGGTTTTCTAAGCCATAGTAAAGCTATAGAGAATACCCGGTGGTCTCCTGCAAAAGAGAAATGACCTGACGCTCCGTTTATCCAACTAACCTACCGAGTTTTCAGGCACGTTCGCTAGTACTGCACCAGTATTGTGAACTAACTTAGGAAATTACCTGGGAAGAAAGAGAGATTTATCTTTAGAATTATCTTTAGAATTATCGTCTATAGAATCACTTAATTCCACCTATATTAGAGCAGGTTTACATCAGGAACTTTTTGCATAGAGCTTGTGTTTCAACATGTTCTGGTCGGTATGAAACAAGTTCTTTCATGTTTCATACAAATAAACGACGTATAGGATAAAGTTCCATGTATCACTAGACGAGCAAAAACAGCACCTTTTCTGCAACCTGATCATGTGCACATTAACTCAATTAACGACATTCTTTTTTTTTCTTTCATTCCCTCCTTCATAAACAACGAACATAAAGTGGTCAATCACAAAAACATGTAATAAAAGATATGGAAGCGATAAAATACCGAGGGTGCCAAAAAATGTATACACACTTTCACAGTACATATCTATTTAATATATTTCAAAGTTGCTCCGAAAAAGAACAGTAATGTGTAGTATGATGTTCTGTTAACAGATGTGACTCACATACATTATGGTAGCGTTGCTACGTGACAGGTAAATCAACAATGAACAATAATCTTACTCACATTACGTTATGCTTACGTTGCTACAACAAAATGGAGCCAAGATTATCGTTTGAACAACGGAAAGCAATGTTGAAGTGGTATTGGAAAACTGAGAATGTTGTTGAAGTTCAAAGGCAATGGAGACGTGTGTACAGACCAGAACCGCCAACGCGAGTAACAAGTGCATGCATTCGAGACAAATTTGACACTCGTGGTACCGTATGCGATGTTCACAAGGACAGATCTGGGAGATCTCGCACAGCAACAAGACTTCATTTCCTCCGTATAAACCAACTATTTTTTATCATTAACCTCGAAAAATTAACAAATAATATAAATTATGTTCCCTGAGA
Organism: Metallyticus violacea; assembly: GCA_030762175.1. NCBI lineage: Eukaryota > Metazoa > Arthropoda > Insecta > Mantodea > Metallyticidae > Metallyticus > Metallyticus violacea. The sequence goes on from CM060841.1 coordinate 24,138,212, forward strand.
TAAATTTATTCATGAAGAAACAAGAGATCTTTATTGCAAGTTGTTTGCATTGCTGGTGCCTTAAATGATCATAAGAAGATTTGTGTAAAGATTTCCACAAGCATTTGAAAAAGGCTTTCTCGTACATTATGTCACAGAGGATGACACCTGAATATGTCCCTAAGCAAGAGGAGGTAGACATCGTTCCAAGACAAGAAGAAGGTTAGGCTGATTTACTCGTATACCAAACGCACACCGACTGCTCGGTATTCCAAACCGAACTCTTGGGTATCAACATGGCTGTTAAGTGGATTCAATTCTGGCGCAAGGGAAACGCAGCACATGAAATACATATAAACCCAAAAGCCGCATTCTTTGCCGTCACAAACTAAATAACAACACAATCATTAACCACGAACATCAGAAAGAGCATGATAATTTTCAAGAAACCTATTCAAATTAGCCTTAAATGTGTCAGAGGACATACAGATATGCTACAGCTAACTACGAGGGCAGGTGCATAAGTTTCCGGCCTCACCGATAAGCATTATCGCCTTCACAAAATCCTTATATGGTGCCAAACATTGTCTGTTAAGTAAATAATTCCAGTTGTAACTTCCACTCCACTGTGTTCAGTTGTTCAGATATAGTTGCATAAAGAAGGCTATGTGTAGAAGATTGTGACATGTTCAAAATAGAGTTGCGAACTGTTATTATATTCTTTACAAAAGAGAAACTTACTCCAAATGAAATTAAACAGCGGTTGGACGGTGTATATGAGGAAACACCCCCCTCATATTCTACCGTAAAAGAATGGGCCAAACTTTTTCGAATGGGTCGAGAAAGTATTGAAAACGAAGAGCTTGCAGGTCGGCCCTTGGAGGTGCTCACTCCTGAAAACATCGCCCTTGTGGAAGGAGAAATTATGGAAGACCGGCGGCTCAAAGTTACCGAAATGGCAGCAAGGTTCAGCCTTTCGAAAACAACAATCCTTCGAATTATTCATCAGAATTTAAACATGAATAAAGTTAGTGCCTAGACTTCTTTCCTCAGTCCAAAAGCAACAACAAGTCATCCGTTGTCAGGCCTTTTTGGAGCTCTGCCGTGGCGACGAGAGAAGTTCTGCAAACCATTGTTACAGGGGATAAAACTGTGGTCCTCTACTATGATCCCTTGTCTAAAAGAGAATCAATGGAGTGGCGTAAACCTCTAAAGGCCTTTCAGTCATTCAGTTAACCGAGAAGATCTTGGGACTGTGAAGGAATACTCTTCATTGACTTCAAGGAGAGAAACACCACAGTAAATGGGGAGTACTATGCTGGCCTACTACACAGACTACGTGCTTCCATGAAAGAGAAAAGACGAGGAAAGCTGAGTGGTGGTGTGCGCCTTCTTCACGACAACGCGCCTGTCTATACACAGCTCTTGTTGCAAAGGAAGCTATGAAGAAATGTGGCTTCAACGAGATCGATCACCCACCCTGCAGCCCAGATCTAGCTCCCAGCGACTATTTCCTGTTCTCATAATTCAAGAAAGACCTTCGAGGAAGGAAATTTAAGTGTGACGAAGAAGTGATGGATGCTGTTTATGCCCATTTTGCAGACAAGACTTCTGACTATTTGGGGGGAGATTAAAATATGAATTCAAAGATGTGAGAAGGTATTGCAATAAAGGGTAACTATAATGAAAAGTGAAATATAGTTTTTGTCTTTATCATGCCTAGAAAATGTTTAGGCCGGTAACTTATGGACCTACCCTCCTACACTACAAGCTCTTTTTAACACTTTGTTCTAGATTATTTTCACCAAGTTTTTGATTACTCGTGGCTGTTACCATTCCTACCTTTCCAGAACAAACAAAGCATCCTCACTTTTACGCAACTATGCTTGAAAAACCCCAGAATGTTATGAGACCAATCAGAAATTTTAATATCGCAACTATTGTCCATGATCCTAAGGTTTTATATAAAACAATTTGCACCTTAAACTTCATCAGCATTTTTCTATACGCCAAATATAGAATATTAACAATTTTTTGACTCAAAAATATAAATACACACTGACATGTCTTTGGTAAATCCGGGTTGTAAAAATGTCTCAACTCTTCGCAGAAAAGGTCCTGTTGACAGTCTTCAAGGATATGAAAGGATCAACTCTGCAATACTTTCAGTAAAACAGTGAATAGCGCCTAATACAACACGAGTTGGGGGAAATATTGTCTAAAGTTCTTCTCAAATAGCCACTGCAGCTCTTGACGTAATTCTGGGATTAATATTTTTCCTGTTACAGCAGCACACTTGTTCCTTTATATTATCACGTGTTGGTACCCGTGAAGGATGCAAGAATAGGGAGTAATGATGAGGTACAGACGCAAATAAAATCATTTTTGGTGCAACCGTGCGAGAAGTAAGGTGTTTATGTAGAATATTAACATAATTTAATTTCTAATAGAATTTAATACTTCAAAATAGGTTAGTGATATGGCATAGTGACAATAACAAATATATGTATTACTAAATTAGTGAATATAATTTAGATATGAAAATATAAAATACTAAATGTGATTTAATTCAGTCACAGTTTTGACGGTTTTTAAATTCAGTACATATTTCATACTAAAGTCAATATCGCTTCCATTGAGTATTAAATTGTTATACGCTTGAAACATTTTCATTAAAAGAGTTTGTTTGAGAAACAATTATAGGAATATTAAATAGCGGAAATTTAACCGAGAAGCTTAATCAATATAAGATTGTAGTAGTAGTGATGGTGATATTATGATGGCTGTGGTAGCATCGATGACCATGCTGTTTGTAGATGTAAAAACTGCCATGATTTCTCCTTGTTTTGCACGTATGTATTTATTAACTGGGATTGGATTTACACTCGATAGGAATGAAAAGTATTGAAAATAGCATTATTTGCAGCAAAATAAAGCAATCTTGAACTAAATAAACCAATGTAATTTAAGTACATGTTGAAATAATTTTTCACATTAATCAGTTAACTTCATTAAATTCATTCATCTGACTAAAATCATCTCAATTAGTTAAATACATCAACTAATTAAACACACATTAACTTACTTTTATATATATTAACTTAATTAAATACATTTCACCTAACTAAAACATGTCAATTTAGTTAAATAACTCAACTTAATGTTACAAATATTACATTTCACCATGGGTGGCCGAGGTCGTTAAGACGCGGTGTCCTAAGCGGGAGGTCTGGAGTTCGAATTAGGCAAGGAACGTTCTGCCTGACAATTTTTTTTTTCAGGCTTACGTTAGTCCTCATAAATGGCAAATGCCAGGGATGTACCCTAAACTTTGGCCTGAAACGATTTCTTCCTTAAAAAAATATCTTTATTCAGTTTATCATTTCATGTATCATCAGTGTTCACCGCCTGTGGTGCCTCAATTGTTAAAATGGACATTAAACACTATTAAAAACATCACTAATTAAATAAAATACATTTGACCTAGCTAAAAATGTCATTTTATTTAAATGCACATCAACCTAGTGAAATATGTCATTCTACTTAAATACCTGTCAATTAACTTTAAACCCAATAACTAAATTAAATGCATTTCACCTGTTAAAAACACGTCAAACTTAGAAGTTAAAGTCTGTCCTGGTGGTGTAGTGGTAACCATACTTGCCTTCTAAACCCAAGGTCGCGGGTTCAAACCCGGCCAGGATCGATGGATTTTTTTCGGGCGTAAAAATCCTAAGTATGGCTTCCTTCGGAAGGGAAGTAAAGCCATGGGTCCCGTGTCGTAATTTACGGCACGAAAAAGAACCTCAAGCCTGAAAGAAGAGGCCTCTGAGCAAAATTTGTCAGCCGTTTCACGCCCTGAATTGAATGGGACGCTGATGACCTGAGATGTTAAAGAGCGTCCGTAAATAAATCTAATCAAATTCGTAGTTAAATGTTCATCTATGTAGCTAAATACGCCAAACTAATTAAATACATGTCAACTTAGATTAACACATTTTAACTTATTTAAATGCAATTATAAAATTATAAGTTTTAGCATATTAGGCGTAAACAATTACCAGATGGAATACTAATGTGATGTTTTTCTAAAATGAAAGCTATAATAACACTCAAAATAGTTGATAATATTTGGGAGACAATTTCTTTAATGCCAAAGATAAGCATCTCTGTTGCTATTATCTAGTTTCTCGATAAAAACAATTTCATAATAAATTAAAGGTTTATCCACCGATAAGCTTTTAGAGTAACGTGGTCGTCTTTCTCGCTGAGGACCTGGGTTTGAACCCGAGATTTTTACTCAGGGGTTTTCTTAAGATATTAGAATCAATATCGGATAATTTTATCGTTTGAGGTCACGGAGATCATTTGTTCTGTCTTTAATCCGCTCATCGTATGATAGAAAACAAAAGTTAATGGATGTTAAAATAAAAAGCGTAGGATGGAAATTGCCAGTTATAACATTTACTGACACTCTTATTTTTGAAGAAAATAAATTATATCAATAAGTTAAAAACCACTCGAGTGTGTCCAATAGTACAAAAAACTAGCAAATTGGCAAAATATTAAAAAAAAGAAAAACTAAATGAAAGCGTAGCAGGAGGCAGGGGGAGGCGTGTGAACGCGTTGAAAGACAGTAACTTACCTACCACCTCCAAAAAGTGTAGAATTCTAACTTAGAAGGAGAAAATGGCTGCAGAGTAGTGATGGTGTAGTGACGTCAATAGTAAGAAATGTTAGAGAGCTTGCATTTATATTTTTAAAAATAAAACCTAACCTAACCTAACATAACCTGATCATAAGTGGTAAAGAAAGAGCTAAATCTAACGTGACATAATTCATCCTATTCCCACAATTGCATCTTCATGAACCCAACTTGAATATAATAATAAATGTATATAATTGTTAGCAAACCCTGAAAAATAAAAACAACGGAGGGGTTTATTTAGGTGGTGTACGGAACCTTCTGTTGAGAATATATATATATGTATGTATGTATGTATGTATGTATGTATGTATGTATGTATGTATGTATGTATGTATGTATGTATGTATGTATGTATGTATGTATGTATGTATGTATGTATGTATATATACACAAAACAATGACGACTATAGGTTATGGTATATAAACATTGCAAAAATAAATTAATTTATAATAGCAAAAAACAAATAAAGCACTTTTAAAGTACGTACAAAGTGAATGAATATAGTTAAAGTTAAGAAGTGCACAATGTTTTGACGTCAGGAAATCAAATAAGAAACATTGGGGTATAAGGACGTAGCTATAAATTCAATGACATATTTTAGAAATATGGAGTCAATTACACATTTACACATACGAGGACTGTTGTAAAAGTTCGCGACTGGCTTGTGAATATGGTTAATGTACTGTGATAGTTGTTAAATACCATCTAAAATGGCGAGCTGTAAAGTTTCAGACGCTTAAGTGCAGGCACTTGTTTGTCACGATCGTGTAAACAAACTAGTGTTACAATTTTCTACAAAAAGGACAAAATGGAACACGACATGTGATAAAGTACTTCATTTTGAACGGTTTAACCCTAACAGAAATACAAAAGGAGGTATATTCCATAATTAAGGCTTCTTCCCCTTTGTTTTCGATGGTTAAAAAGTGGGCTGCTGAATTTAAGCGTGGCCATTCAAGTTAATGAGCGCTCAAGACGTCCCAAAGCTGCTACGACAGTAGAGATTATGACATAAGAGTGTTTAGACTTGTTTAAACGCAATTCCGTTAGTTTTTCCCACGTTTCATAACAGTAGATGAAACGCGGTTCAGCACTATTGCCAGAGACGAGAGCGCAATCCAAACAGTGGGTGGCAATAGGTGAAAGTGCACCAAAGAAAGCAAAAACGGTTCCACTTGCAGGAAATGCCATGGCTACGGTTTTCTGGGAATCTCATGGTGTGGTGCTAGTAGATTTGCTCCAGAAGGACAGAACCATCACCGGGGAGTGTTACGCTTCACTACTGGACCAACTGAAGGATGCTATTCAGGCTAAACGTACATAGCTTTTGAAAAAGAAAGTTCTCTTTCATCAAGTTAATGCGCCTTCACACATGTCTGAGAATGTTGCTCCAAAGTTGCTTCCAAGTGCTTCCCCATCGGCCGTGTTCGCTGAATTTGGCTCCCAGAATTACTTTTTGTTCCCAAACCTGAAGAAATGGCGGGTGTACGGAGATTAAGATCAAATGATGAGATACGTATTTCTTGCCGCCATTCCTCCCCGCCTATATGAAAACGGGGCTGGGTACTCATTTACAGATCAAACTGCTGGTTTGTGGTTGAAGTCAATGAGAAGTTGCTGACCAGTTCGGCTGCTTACACTACGAGGGTAGGTCCATAAGTTTCCGACCTAAACATTTTTAGGTATGATAAAGACAAAAACTATATTTCACTTTTCAATATAATTGCTCTTTATTGCAATACACTTCTCACATCTTTGAATTAACATTTCAACTCCCACCCCCCCCCCCCCATAGTCAGAAGTCTTGTCTGCAAAATGGGCATAAACCGCATCGATCACTTCTTCGTCACACTTAAATTTCCTTCCTCGAAGGTCCTTCTGGAGTTTTGAGAAGAGGAAATGGTCACTAGGAGCTAGATCTGGACTGTAGGGTGGATGATCGCTCTCCTTGAAGCCGCATATCTTTTCAGCTTCCTTTGCAACAACAACTGTGTGCACAGGCGCGTGGTCGTGAAAAAGGCGCATACCACCACTCAAGGGTTCATCGCCTTTTCTGTTTGATGGAAGCACGCACGTAGTCTGTGCAGTAGGCCAGCACAGAGCTCCCCATTTACTGTGGTGTTCCTCTCCTTGAAGTCAATGAAGAGCATTCCTTCACATTCGCAAAAGACTGTGGCCATTATCTTGTTGGTTGACTGAATGACCTTGGCCTTTAGAGGCGGTGATTCCATTGATTCTCTTTTGGACAAGGGATCGCAGTAGAGGACCATAGTTTCATCTCCCGTAACAATGGTTGGCAGAACCTCTCTCTTGTTGTCACAGCAGAGCTCCAAAAATGTCTGACAACAGATGACTCGTTGCTGCTTTTCGACTGAGGAAAGAAGTGTTGGCACCCATCTTGCACTAACCTTATTCATGTTTAAATGTTCATGAATAATTCGAAGGACTGTCGTTTTAGAAAGACCCAACCTCGCTGCTATTTCTGTAACTTTGAGCCACCGCACGCTTTTCGTCTTCAATGCTTTCTCGACCCATTCGAAAAAGTTTGGCCCATTCTTTCATTGTAATATATGAGGGGAATGCTTCACCATATACACCGTCCAATCGTTGTTTGATTTCATTTGGAGTAACTCCTTTTATGAAGAACTTAATAACAGCTCAAAACTCCATTTTGAACATGCCACAATCTTCTACATATAGCCTTAGCCTTCTTTATGGAACTAATTCTGAACACAGCGCAGCGGAAGTTACAGGTTATATTATTTACTTAAGAGATAAGGTATGACACCAGATAAGGGTTTTGCGGAGGCGACAATCCTTATTAGCGAGGCCGGAAACTTATGAACTAACCCTGTATGTAAGCTAACTTCAGAGGATTATCTTGAAGTGGTTGATCAAAGTGTTCCACATTTGAAGAGACCAATACTGCATTTTTTAGTAACAAATGGATTTCTTCAAATTAGGTGCAACCACAACCTACATAAATGACATTTGTTTAAACTGCAGTTCCTATAAAAAGTTAAAATATGAAGACTGGCATAGACACGTGGATTGGTGCCCATATCTGGTGTCTAGGTCTGGCATTATTTTATTTTTCTTCTGAATCACTTACAAGCTTGGTTTGAATTGAAAGGGTCTGCAGCGCTTGAGAGAATGACCTGTCACTCTTGTATTCCATTTTACGTGTATATTGTAAACAAGGGAGCTATTTTTAATATCTTCTACAAATTTCGTTATGACGCTGCATTTGTGGACGCCCGGTAGATTATGTGATGATGGTATACTGAAATTGTATATGGATTATTAATTATATTATAATTATATTATATACCCTCGTATTTGCGCCGGAAATGACAGAGTTTAGAAGCATTGCAGAGCGGTAAAATACGTCAATGGTAACAGCTGCTCTGTTAGGCAGACCTTAGGCATTTCTTTTCAAGCAATGGGCGCTCCTGCCTAATTGTGTTCTGCAGAGTCATGATGCCTCTTCCGCCCATAGGTCCAGATGACGCTCCAGCTAATCTACACGAGATCAAGCTATCACAACAGAATAAAAGGACCACCCCGTCTTTCTCCCGGAAATGCCGGTAAATTATTTCGGCCTACATAAAAAAAGGTTAGGAAATGGAAACAAGAAATAGACTTTCCTAATGTCTGCAGTTAATTATTACGTCCGAAGTTAAGAGTGAGACAAAGTTGTAAGAAGTAAAACTTAATGCTATGAACTTAGGCACCACAGTTTTGCCGCTTTAGTTTCTTGTGGTCATCTCCCAGAAGATTTTACGTGTAGCTTACAATTTCTTTGTTTTAAGTGTTTAATGTAAATTAGTGTTAATAGAGGTAAATACCACGTCATTATTACAGGCACTATAGGCCATAAAATTCGTAGGCTCCTCCCTACGTTGAAACCATTCCAATTTGGAATCTTCCACATCTTGAACCGGTCTAAGCTTAGGTTTTTTTTCTATATAATGCTAATATGTTCCTTTGTGTGGCCTCATTTTCGGAATTCGCTTAATATGTCCCAACAAAACTTCGTAAAAAGTACTGCTAATGTTGGCAATATCACATACTAGTACATTATTATAAACAGCGTTGCAGTATATGCCTGTGTTTTAATATTACAGAGCCTTCATTTGGACGCATGGCCGGCATAACTAGGAATTGCCTGTTCTGTTTCTAACCGGTTCTGTTCTCCCCCTTACCGCCTCTCGGCGTGCTGACGCGAAGTCTTTGTACTGTAGAAGAGTTGAGCGTTGTGAGATCACGTGCTTCTCTATTGTAGTGTGTTAATGCTGTTATAATGTCAGTAAGTTTGTACACTTCAGCACACAAAAGCTTTATGTATGGTTCCTATGTGATAACAAGCTCGTATAGAGAAGTAAGACGGCGATTTATAGACAGATTCCCTGCTGTTAGTGCGCCTCACAGGGAAAGGATTCGTGATCTTATGAATAATTAAGGAAACAAGGTTTGTTGATTATAAGAAACCGAAAAACAAACGCCTTGTTTTACAGAGGAAAAACTCGATGACATTGGAGAAAAGTTACAATGCAGTCCAAAGAAATCTCTGAGTGAGGTTACACAGGATTCAGGAATTTCACAAAAGTCGGCTTGGAAGGCCATTAAACTTTTAAAATTAAAGCCCTCTAAGATAACTGTAGTTTAGGAAATGCAACCCCATGATAATGTGAGCAGGGTTAATTTCTGCAGTTGGGCGTTGTATAATGTCCATGTTCGCTTTATTAATCCGTGTTTAATTTTCTTTTACGAACGAAGCATGGTTTTATTTACATGGTCGTGTAGCGACACACAATAATAGATACAGGAGTACAGAAAAACCCGATCTTGTACACGAAATGCCATTGTGTGACCTAAAAAAACGGTGTTTGGGTGTTGTAGAAATCTCTGCGCTTGAATTTAAGGGACTATGAATATCCGACTCCGCCGGCAAACAGCGTGCTTCCCGATGCCAAGCAAATCCCCGTAAAGCCGGCCACGCGTCCAAATGAAGGCTCTGTAGTAGGCTGTTAGATGTCTGAGTATGCTCCATATTAACTTGGAGACGAAAGATGTTGTTGTTTCAATTAAAAAATACTACATGGTACCTAAAATGGTACCTAAAGAATGGCATTTCTGTTGTCGTGGAAAATTGTGCCGTCACTTCCCCACTAATCTTATGGCACGTTATGTGTACCACACTTTTCCGATTTCACCGTATACGTTGGGGCACGCATAACAATTAGTATGCTACAGCATACTCAAATTTTTGTTAAAAAGTTTGCATATTGAAGGGTAATTAACAATGTTTCATTTCTTATGTAAATGTAGGGCCTACCGCACCTTTTGCATCCAACTTATGACGCCCCATAGAATTTATGGTTTCGTCGATTGAAATCCAAACGTTCTCATTTTCAATCTTATTTGACATATTTGTCCCGTGTAAGTTGTATATACATATGTCTTACGCAATGTTAAACAGCCTGGAATGAATCTTGAAGCATATTTCCCAAAAATCCACGCAGTTTGTAGTTTGCTAGCGTATATCAGTTTCAATAAAAGCTCCGCACTTGTCTTCAGTAACCTGGGACTGACTAACAATTTAGGAGACTCCTGTTTCACATCACTATCGAACCATTTTATGTTACAAGTGAGTTAAGGCTTATTACTGTAATATACGAGTCTGTTTCCTAGCATGCCTCGTGTTTTACCAGGAAACATTACAGACAAGATCATTGTCAACTACTGAGAAATTTGCTTCTGTAATACGAGACATGTCATAAATCGACTTGTTCTTGTATTCTGGGTGTTCAGTGAGCGATATGGTATGCAAATGTCGCTGGAAGTGTGGCTTCCTAAATGTGAAAAGGAATTTTATGAAGACAAAGTCAAAAGTGAACGATTAGAATGCCAAGCTAACGGAAAATTAACAAATAAAAGTGTTCAGAGACAGCGGGATAAGTCCCACTTCGATACAATGAATTAATTCTAAAGCAGAAGTGTTCCCACGCAGTATTTTCACTGTTGAGCAACATTATTTAATAATAAGGCAGCTATTTCGAACATTGAACTAGCTAATAAACAAAATATAAATTATTTGGCATCTGAAAAATACAAATTGATGATAAGCATATATGTTTGATGAGCATTATTGGTAGCCTTGTCACAGGCTTTTTCTTTAAAGCGAATTCCCATGAAACAATTTTTGAAAAATCTCCTCAAATCTCCTTCGACCCTACCTCTCTATATGTGTGTCTGTTAACGCTCTAGCGGTCACAATTTTTGTTTTTTTTTCCAAACAAACTCGTCATATAACTATCAATTAACAAACAATTCGTCGAGTTCGTTAACCAGAAAATTGGAACCATTGAGGTGCGGGTTAAACTAAAGCATTTTTTTTTTTTTAAATTTTGAAAATCGCTCTAGCAATTGCAATTTTAATAATTTTTCGACGAAACTCAGTATATTTCTTTAAAATAAATTGATAAAACTATTTTTAAAAAATCATAGCTATCGGATCATTAGGTGCGGGGAGTATACCTGAAAAAATAGTGGAACTTAAAGAGAAATTTACAATTCTTCTGGCAGCCGCAATTTTAAACTTTCTTTAAGCAAACTCTGTATTGCAATTGAAATAAAATAAATAGTCGCCGAAAATCAGTGAAATTAAACAATAGGAAGGAGGTTTACCTGAAACCCAAAATTTATTAATAGCTCTTCCGGCATTAATGTTTGCTTTTTCGCAACGAAACTCAATATATACCATTTATAAAATAAGAAAAATAGTTTCTGAAAATCAGCAGAATCGGGACATTAGAAGTGGAGGTTTACCTGAAAACCAAAATTTAAAACTCGCTCCAGCAGCACCATTAGTAATTTTCTAGTTACAAAACTTGGCATATACCATTTAAATCAAATAAGAAAAATTGTTTATGAAAATCGGTGAAATCAAATTATTAGGAATGGAAGTCAACCTAAAATCCAAAATTTAAAAATAGTTCTAGCCGCACCATTAACAACATATTCGGCATACATCATTTAAATAAAATAAAATTAATTTCCGAAAATAAGGGAATTTGGACCATTAGGAGTAGGCATATACTTGAAAACCAAGATTTAAAAAGCGCTGTTGCCTGTTTTCCCCTATACTGTTTAAAATAAAATGACAAATTAATTGAGCGTATAAACTGTATTTATAACGATGCATATATTTTATATTTAACAAAAGCATCGTCGTGAAGATATCAAATGTGAAATATTAATTAATATGTGTTTGAGAATTATATTTATATGTAAGAGGGCTCTACAATAACCTTTAGAAAATGTTTCCGTTACATATTTTAATACAATAAAACTTAAAATTAAATTTCAAAAACAATGAAAATCGATGAAACCTTCGACTGATTATTGTAGATTGTGCAATTGTTTTTAAATTGTAACATGTTTTTGTTTTATTGAAACATATGAACATCGTCTTAAATACACAATGTAATTCGAACCTTCCTGTCATTTCTCTCTACTTTGGTGAATGTAAAGCTGATATCAAGGGCTCAGTTCATAAACATGGTTACATTTAAAAAGGTTTAAAAATATCCACACAGTGTAGCTTTGTATATCAGAAGTCACATATTTCATTTAGTTAATAGTATACATTTTTTGTGATTTAAATCAACAAGAATAACAACGAGAATAATAATAATAATAATAATAATAATAATAATAATAATAATAATTAATAATAATAATTCTATCATTGTGGTTTCTCTTTTGTAATACTTATAAATTGCAAGAATTTAAATTTTGTTCCCCTAAAACCCCACAGTAATGCCATAACTTATTTCATTTCATTAATTAATAAGGCCATAATTTGGTTTTAATATATACCTACTTTTTAAAGCTATTCTAATAGGTGAGGAATTCGCTTATTTTAAGCAGCTCCTAGTTGACGGACTATTTTTTATTTAAGCGGTAGTTAAAAGTTGTACTTTGTCATGTTGTAGGTTACGGATACCCACACTTTTGGAAATTACAGCTCTCGATGTACGAGCAGAAAGGTGACATCAACAAGATGATGCAGGACCACACTCCGAAAGAGCCTCCGAAAAGGAAGTTCTAAGTATTTAGGTGTTGATGGTGGTTATTCTTAACTTAATAAAATGATAAAATGTAATAGTTCAGTTAATTAATATTTATCTTTATGTATGTCTCATTTACAACATACTAAACATTTATTTTAGAAAAAATGTGTTTTAAACTAAAATTTTCCTATTTGTTGAGGACAATTGGAATATCTAAAAATTATACCTCGTTTCATTTAAAATGTTAAAGTTAATCGAACAGAAAACCTTAATATAGGTGTCTTCCCGAAGCATTTATTTTTATTTCTGTTTTTTATGGCAGCAATTTCGTGAAGCGGATATAATATTCCGGTATTTGCCTTAGCGACCTCGAAAAACCACAATTAAAAAAATATAAAGGATAATCGCGAATAAGAGTCTCCGACAATATCCCTGAGCCAACTTGCTTGAAAATTATCGACTTGTGTGATGTCGGTTACGGAATTTACAAGCCGCTCGTTTTCTTGGAACCTATTACGACCGGAGTTGCTCATATCGACATGTTGTAGAAATTGTAGTCAGTCCGTCATTGGAGAGTTGTTGGTGTTGCACTTGCCTTTAGAGTGTTGAGAGGTAAACGATTCCATTTCTAACCAACAGAAACTTCTCTTTTGGTACTGTGTTTTATACCCCATTCAAGTATAAATTTCCAAGCAATGCTGCTGGCCCAAACCCCTTACAGGAACACGAATGAACTCATTTTTGTTCATGAGCTGTTAGTGCTAAACAAAAACAAATTATTTAAAGATTATTACAAAATAAACTAATATTTACACACTATACATTACTTCCCCGAGCCTCGGTGGAGAGATAGCATGCGGTATTTCCATCTCCCTAAACCGTCGAAAATAGCAACCTTGCTCCTCATGAAGGAAGAGGTAAGACATCGGTTTTAGTCCCGCATAGCCACGCGGTCCTGATTCCATTGACCACTAGTATGTATATAAACGAGGGTAGGTCCATAAATTTCCTACTCGGAAGGTCCTTCTTGAGTTTTGAGAAGAGGAAATAGTCACTGGGAGCTAGATCTACGGTGTAGGGTGGATGGTCAATCTCCTTGAAGCCACATTTATTTACAGTTTCCTTTGCAACAAGAGATGTGTGCACAGGCGCGTTGTCGGGAAGAAGGCGCACATATCCGCTCAGTTTTTCTGCCTTTTCTCTTTGATGGAAGCACGTAGTCTGTGCAATAGGCCAGCATAGTACTCCCCATTTACTGTGGGGTTCCTCTCCTTGAAGTCAATGAAGAATATTCCTTCACACTACCAAAAGATTGTGGCCATGATCTTCTTGGTTGACTGAGTGACCTTGGCCTTTAGAGGCGGTGCTTCGCCAGGTTTACACTACTCCATTGATTCTCTTTTGAACAAGAGATCATAGTAGAGGACCACAGTTTCATCTCCTATAACAATGGTTTGCAAAATGCCTGAAAACAGATGACTAGTTGCTGCTTTTGTACTGAGGAAAGAAGTCTAGGCACCCATCTTGCACTAACCTTATTCATGTTTAAATGTTCATGAATAATTCGAAGGACTGTTGTTTTAGAAAGATCCAACCTTGCTGGTATTTCTGTAATTTTGAGTCGCCGGTCTTCCATAAGTTCTCCTTCCACAAGAGCGATGTTTTCAGGAGTAAGCACCTGCAAGGGCCGACCTGCACGTTCTTTGTCTTCAATGCTTCCTAGACCCATTCGAAAAGTTTGACTCATTCTTTTACGGTGGAATACGAGGGGTATGCTTCCCCATATACACCGTCCTATGGATGTTTATTTTCATTTGGAGTAAGTTCGTCTTTTGTGAAGAACTTAATAACAGCTCGATACTCCATTTTGAACATGTCACAATCTTCTACACATAACCTCCTTTATGTAACTATATCTGAACAAGTGAACACAGCGGTGCGGAAGTTACAGCTGCAATTGTTTACTTAGTAGTTAAGACAAGGGTTTGGAAAGGCGATAATCCTTATCGGTGAGGCTGGAAACTTATGGGCCTACCGTATATGCAATAATCAATGTAAATATATGATCAACACTTATATGTCATGATGCCAACCTAGAAGTTCAAATGATAATAAAATAATCTTCTTCGTTTATTAAAGGGTAAATGTTAATTAAATAATTAATAGAAATGTAAAATGCGAAGAGGCATTGTTTCCTAGAATAAGACCAGATAGAAACTGAACTAATTTTAGACAAATTCATTATAGGGTTTCATCTAATAAGAAAAGGAACCTTCCATATAAGTTATTAACAATTACGACTAACATAAAAGTGTTAAGAAAAAAGATTATATGCTTTCTGTAACATAAAATAAAACATACCATAAACAGATAAATGGTTTTTAATCAATGTGAATTCCACATCAAACTGATCTACGATCTCGTTTATTCTTTTTAGACGTAATGTAATAACAGACTCAAGCCTCAATCTTAAACCATCATACACATGGTTTCTTCAAACCCTCCTCTCCTTGCTCTTGAAATCAGGCAATCCAAAATCTGACATAAATTTATGATTTATCGACTGAAAGTGCGGTGTTGGGAATAAAACGACAACGCTCTTTCGTTATGTCCAACCAATTATTGTCTGTGTCACGCCCCATGAGGTAGCTGCCTGCTCTAGTTGTGAAGGCAGAGTTGCTTGTTTACCATTTTACAGGACTTCTGTTAGGCATGACAATTAACATAATGTTACTTAGCTTTTGTATATTGATATCGATATTCTTGTTCTCACAAAAGATAATCATATTACTCTTCACAAAAGAGAAGTCAACTTCCATTCTTCAAAACTATTTCAAAACAGAAAGTAACGCCAAGTTATAGCCAAACTTGGGAAGAAACATCTGCATTTTTAGAGTAAACCATAGTAGAGGTATTTTAAGCAGAAATGTATAGCGCATAGGATAGGTAAAATATCCTACATGTGGCTTCTGAAATTCGTGTTAACATTAAAAAAAAAAAAAAAAACTTTTTAGGGGGTAAGAGGCATTTCTTAAAAGAAATGCAAGGATGCATATCTCCAGTAGACTGGAGGGACAGTGTCGAGATATTTACATTTTATTTCTAGTAACAAGTTTTTTTAAAAGATGACGACGTGAGTTCGCAGCGACAGATGCCAGCGATGTCGGAGTCGCGCCGGTAGACATTCGACTTGCAAACGAACGGTTTTAAAAATGCCTCACTGTATTATTTGAACTACAACGTATTAAGACAAAAGTCCGTCGCGCAGGAGCTGTGTAAACTAAGCGAATTACTCACCCAGTAGAGTAACTATAAAAAAAGAATATGAAATCCACATTATGCCCTTATTAATTAATGAAATGAAATAAGTTATGGCGTTACTGTGTGGTATTAAGAAAACAACATTAAAATTCTTGCAACCTATAAGTATTACGAAAGAGAAAACACATTATTATTATTATTATTATTATTATTATTATTATTATTATTATTATTATTATTATTATTATTATTATAAATGAGATTAAACCAGAAGAATTAATGGAGTAATATTAATTAAATGTAATACATGACCACTTTTAGACAAACTTAACTGTGTGGGTATATTTAAACATTTTTAAAAATAACAATGTTTATGAACTGAGCTCTTGATATTTTTACATTCACTAAAATAGAGAGAAATAACAGAAATTTTACAGTTACATTGTGTATTTAATAAGATGATATTTATGTTTCAATGAAACAAAAACATGTTACTATTTAAAAATAATTACAATATACTAAGCAAATATACACAATCAACAATAAACAATCGAAAGTTTCATCGATTTATATCCGCTTTGAAATTTAATTTAAATGTTATTGTAGTAAAAACATGTAACGCAAAAATTTTCTTTATGTTATTACAGAGCGCTCTTACATATAAATATAATTCTTAAACTTATATAATAGATTAATATTTCACATTTGCTATCTTCGTTACGGTGCTTTTATTAAATATAAAACATATCCATCGTTATAAATACAGTTTATATGCTGAATTAATTTGTACCTTTATTTTATAACAATATAGAGAAAATTAAACGCAAGAGCGCTTTTTAAATTTCGCTTTTCAAGTATATCCCTACTCCTAATGATCCAATTCCCCGAATTTTTAGAAACTAATTTCTCTTATTTCATTTAAATACTAGTTATCAAATTTAGTTGTGAAGAAGCAAACATTGGTGCCGCTAGAGCGAGTTTTTAAAGTTTGGGTTTCAGGTAAACCCCCAATCCTAATGACCCGATTTGCCTAATTTTCAGACACTATTTCTTTTGTTTCATTTAAAAGCAGCTTCGTTGCGAAAAAGCAAATATTAATACCGCTAGACGATATTTAAATTTTGGATTTCATGTAACCTTCCCTCCTAATGTCGGTCCTGGTGGTGTAGTGGTTACCATACTTGCCTCCTAAACCCAAGATCGCGGGTTCGAACCCGGCCAGGACCGATGGATTTTTTCGGGCGTAAAAATCGTCAGTATGGCTTCCTTCTGAAGGGAAGTAAAACCGGGGGTCCCGTGTCGTACATTTACGGCACGAAAAAGAACCTCAAGCCTGAAAGAGAGGCCTCTGAGCAAAATTTGTCGGCCGTTTCACGCCCTGAGTTGAATGGGATGCTGATGACCTGAGATGTTAAAGAGCGTCCATAAATAAATCAATCAAAAAAAAAATCAATCCCTCGTAATAGTCCGATTTCGCTGATTTTCAGAAACTATTTGTCTTATTTTATTTAAATGGCATAAACCGATATCATTAAATGTTTTTAAATTGCGCTCGCTAGAGCTATTTTTAAATTTCGCTTTAACTCCCCATTCCTAATGACCCGATTACCGTGATTTTTTTAAAACTACTTTTATCCATTTATTTTAAAGAAACATACGGGTTTTCGTTGAGAAAAACAAAAAATTGCGGCCACTACAAAATTTTTTCAATTTTATAACACATTTTTTGCTCTAGGTCAACCCCCACCCCCAATGGTCCATTTTACTGTTAACGAACTCGACAAATCTTTTTTAAATCGATTATATGCCTAGTTTTCGTTGAGGAAAAAAAAATTGCCACTGCTAGAGCTGTAACGAACACACACATATAGTCGGTGCCTGGTGGGATTGGATCGATAGAGATTTGAAGAAAGTTTTCTAAAATCGTTTCATAGGTACAGCCGCAATAGCTTACATTCCTTCAAAATTCACTAATAGAGCACACGATGATCAAAGTGATGTTACACTTTTTCTGTTTACTGCATAGGGCTTTTCGTTTACGTAACGCATTAATTTCCCCTCCATTCTACATATACCTATTATAAGCACTGTAGCTTTAGTTAATCTCTGTAAAAAAAAGTTCAAACTTTGTGCATCTTATGAAACTCTCTCCTACAAATAGCTTAGGCATGTCTATAAATGGCAGACAAAAAACATGTATGTACAAAGAATTTACGAGGAGCAAAGGAGCTTGGCGCTAAGTATTATGAGAGTGAAATCAAATGTCTCAGATGTTTCAATATCAAGCTACAGACATCAATATGGATCAACATCATAGCTGCGTTGCGATGTGATGTGTGTTTATAACCAGTCAGACCGCCACGGGTAGCCGAGGTCGATAAGGCGCGGACTCGTGAGCGGGAAGTCTGGGGTTCGAATCCCGCCAGGACCGTCCACCCTGACTCAGGTTTTTTCCGGGTTTTCCTCAGTGCTCATAAATGGCAAATGCCGGGGAGGCACCCTAAATCTTAGGCATGGAACGTTTCCTTCCTTAACAAATTCCTTTCCTAATATATCATTTCATTTCATGTATCATCAGTGTTCATCGCCTGTGGTGTCTCAGTAGTAAAAACGGGCGTTAAACACCATTAAAAAAAATAGCAAATCAGATGTAAACTAATGTAATTACCGGAGGTTGGTTTGTTTTATTTATGGACGCTCTTTAACAACTCAGGTCATCAGCATCCCATTCAATTCAGGGCGTGAAACGGTATAATTGTGCTCAGAGGTCTCTTTTTTCAGGCTTGAGGTTCTTTTACATGCTATAAATCTACGACACGGGACCCACGCTTTACTTCCCTTCCGAAGATTTTTACGCCCGGCCGGGATTGAAGCCGCGATCTTGGGTCTACGAGGCAAGTATGGTTACCACTACACCACCAGGACCGAGACACATCGAAGTTTAGTCATAAGCAGGCTATACGTACTCAGTGAAAGTCGCACTCATCTTGTAAACTAAAGTAGATAAGTTTTACTCACGATTACTGTACTTTTTGGCAGTATTTAACAGAGTAAATTATATTTTAAGATAAGCTATTGTGTTTTCAGTCTTGTTAGGTACATATGTATCTTTGAAGTTAGCTTCAAAACAAAGGGTCTGAGATCATTTGTTGCTGTTCTGGGGTATCTATTTTTCAACATTTTTTATTCTTTATACATTCCTTTTTTAGTTACCCTGTTGCTTTCTCAAGTGTGAACATAGATATCGGATTCCACCCGAAAATGGAAGAGGCATTTAGTTCTGCTCACTCCTAACAATAAATATGGAGTTTCTGTCCATTGTCAGAGAACTGCCTAAATCTGTTTAATTTTGTAATGAAATTCTTGGATGTGTCTAACTTGGTTCACGAAAAGTAGTGGGTGCTTTCAAAAGCATGTCACGATTGTTTCGGGAGGCCATACGAAGTTTTTCCAAGAACCTGTGTCTCAACTGTACGTGCTAATTTCCAAGTAAATGTAGCTTCACTGTGTTACGTGTTTTCGGAAGCACGGTGTTCTTACTTCTGACATTAGCGCGAGCTTGTGACCTCCACTTGCACGTTTGTGCCGCTCTAGCACGGAGCGGAGCGGCGGTCCGCCTTTGATGTTTCCACCCCTCTGCCCCCCGCCATCATCATCATATTGTTTCCTGGTGGGAGGGGGCAGCACTATTATGTAAACAGCTTGCCTCTGTGATGTTGCCGCCACGAGGCTGCTCTGCTTTCTTCAATGCGTACTCAGTACTTTGCTTTCAGCGCGGATTCGCCGCGAAATTACATGGCCGTTTTGCCAAGCTCATAACGGCTTTTTGAAAGCACTGCATTGCGCTCGGATCTGCGAAATTTTTAAAACTGATATTTAAGACACGCATTTTGCCGCTTGTTGTGTTTGTGTATTTATGTATTCCCTACAACATTCAAACTGATATAATATAATACAATTTTCCTACAGGTGAACTCACTTATAACGTCGATAAAATATATTCCAGCAAAATAAATAATTCATACAATCTACGCTTTCTGTTACATTTCTTTAAATTTAATAATTATAATAATAATAAATAAATAAACAAAAATCTAAGAAAGCAAACAAATAAAAATCATAACTTAAAATAAACTAAAACAAGGCAAATATAATATAACAAATAATTAGAAACCACAGGAACTGTATGCTCCTAACAAAACAACAATAATAATAATAATAATAATAATAATAATAATAAATATTTTTTTTAAATATAGCCCCAAAGCACCTGATTTTTTATAAAGCTCATAGATTAATTATCATTTGCCAGTTTTACTTTAGATTTTCTGACATTACAAATACAGAAAGATACCAAGAAGCCAACTAAAATTTACCAAACGGCAAAGAAACACTGAGAAGTAATTTTGGGGTTAATATCTGGCTTTGGGGTTCTCTAAAGAAGCACTAATTGACAGGATATTTGCACAATTTTATTTTAAATAAAATACATACCTTTGCAAGTAAGCAAAAATAGCGATCGTTTTGATAGGTATATAGATTTGTATATTCCCGCACTATATTGTAATGGAGTATTGTTTGATTAATTTCACTTATCTGTAAACCAGCCTCAATCATCATATAAACAAATGAATCACAGCAATTCAACTGTTTATTAAAAAAAACTTACAACCTTTGCAAATTCACATTCTTTAGTGACTAATATATCAAATACTGTATACATTAAATTCAATGGCCAAAAAAAAAAAAAAAAAAAAAAAAAAAAAGAACTGATTCGTAGATTTTTTAAATTCCCGAAGGTGTATCAATTTCGGAATCAGACATGAACATTAGATTGTTTTTATTGCCAAATTGATAACACCAACTGAATATTATATTATGATACATTAAGGACATTATTTATGTATTGCTGAAAATAGCATAAAGCAATCATTATTATAGCGAATATATAAATGCGCATTAATAAAGTTAATAATAGTTACCAATTTAATTTGTGGTCTCTTATATTACTAACCTGTTCTGAAACATATGCAACACCAAGTCTCTGAAATTAACTTAATATTTTTACTTTTCGCCCAGTTAATAAATTTGTCGTATTCCGTCTGATAAATATCAAACAATTTTGTCGATTTAGTGACAGTTCAGTTTGGGATAAAATGGTTTGCGATAAGTCCATCTTCCCTAACAATAGAAACAGAAAAACGATACATTAGTGTTATAAGTATAATATAAGAAGACGTTTACTTCAAAGTATAATTAGAAAATGAACATTATTATTAATAATTTTATTTTATTTATATCCTTTAATAACTTATGAATCTCGATTATAATCATATATGATTGATTGCATTCGTAAATGTGTGGCCAAAGTTCATGCAATGTAAAGTAAAATATACCATTACTATTCATTAAATTAAGCTCAGTTTAGATATGCTAAAAATATTGTTCGCGTCTCGTACGAAACTGTCTTTCCACGCTCATTATATTCTTACTAATATGGAAAAAGCAACAATTGCTATACTAAATACGTCAATATCAGTAAATAAATTACATATGAAAACAAAATACGGCTTTTCGTACTTTTAAATTCGGGATTAAATTTCCAAATCGTTTAAATTTATAAATGTGATTAAATCGGTTTGTTTAAAAATAAGAATACATTAAAAAAAACCTTTCCTGAAGTACAAAAATTTAATATGGCAGCCTACAAATTCTTAAACTCCTAAACGATAATAATGAACTAAGCAGAAACCATTCAGCATGGCCATTTTAGAGTGACTTTTGTTCAAATACAAACCAGCTCAATGCTTCCACCTACTTGTTTTGGTGAAAATCAGTAAGAGGAAATGTTTTAATTTAAAGCTGCGCAACTATGAGAACAAAAACTCAAAATATGTGCATGCCAAAATAAAAAGTCGATAATTTTATTTAACATGTTTAAATGTTTGCAGTTTCGGTGTCAAACTGTACATTAAACAGTGAATAACTTTGCTATCACATTTATTATGTACATTGCTTTGAAAATTTATATTTAGAAGCAAAGCCCACCGTGTATAAGGATTATGCCATTAACATATTTTTATAAACGTTCTAAAATATTATATATACTAAAAGAGCCAAAAAATGTATGCACACTTTCACGGTATATATTTATGTAATATATTTCAAAGTTGGATAGAAAAACAACAGTAATGTGTAGTATGATGTTCTGTAAACAGATGTGACTCACATACATTATGATAACGTTGCTACGTGACAGTTAAATCAGGAAGCCAAGATTATCATATGATGTTCTGTAAACAGATGTGACTCACATTACTTTATGTTAGCGTTGCTACAACAACATGGAGCCAAGATTCCAAGATTATCGTTTAAACAGCGGAAAGCAATTTTGAAGTGGTATTGGAAAACAGAGAATGTTGTTGAAGTTCAAAGGCAATGGAGACGTGTGTACAGAACAGAACCGACACACGAGTAACAATTGCACGCATTCGAGACAAATTTGAGACTCATGGTACCGTATGCGATGTTCACAAGGGCAGATCTGGGAGACCTCGCACAGCAACAAGACCAGCATCCTCAGCTATGGTTTCGGAACTTTTTGAGCACTCACTTGCGTACGTTGATGACAATCTTCCAAGGATTGGATAGAACGAAGAGGTCTGATTGAGTTTGCACCGCGTTCTCTGTTGGACTTCTACCTATGGGAAACTCTTAAGGATGTTGTATACCGTAGAAAATCAGCTACACTGACAGCACTTCGGGAAGAAATTGAAACAGCATGTGCTGTAATCGCTGAGGATACTTTCGCAAACGTTACTCATTCAGTAGTTCAACGTATTTAGAAATGTATCAACGCCGATAGTGGGCATTTTGAGCAACTGTTGTAACTGTAAAAGTCTAAGATGATTAGTGCTCATCATTTTCTGTTTGTGTGAATTCAGTTTTTTTTTTTTTTTTTCTTTTCTTTGCTTGAAGTGTGTATCCATTTTTTTGCAACCTTCGTATTTAGTCCCGGTGTGTTTTCGGCATACTCCACAATACACAGGTACACAGTAGAAAGTCTTATACGCACCTCTTACAGAAACGGAACCTGAAACAGCTGAGACTGATCAACATGTTCAATTGGTCTAGTCAGGGAACTTTCGGGGAATCGATTCTCCGATCTCGACCGATTGCATAGCGGAAAGAGGTTACGATAGTATTGCAGAGTTATGGAAATGCAGGTCAATTTGTAATAGATAACTTCGTTTATATTTATATCGCGATTAGTTAATGAGCTTTTATCCTTGTTAGAATTCGTATTAGAAGCATATAATCTAATGGAGTTGAACTGAGTAATACTACACGTAGGGCCAGTTTAATAAAAGTTAACTGGAGATTACTTTTAACTGCAAATTAAAAATTAATGAAGGTTAGTCATTATTTCTGTTGCATCTCAGACTATAAACTTTTAAGTTTGCAATAACCTGCAATTCCTGTTTAGAGCGAGTTGATGTTCAACTGTTTAACCTGCGGAAATCAATAATTGTTCAATTTTTTCGCCTTGTCTTCAAACATGGATAAAAAAAGTCAAAGAGAATGCGAGCGATAAATTTCAGCAAACATTAGAAGGATATTATTATTGATCTGGTGCTAAAAATCAGGAAATAATTGAAAACTAATAAAAAATAAAGAGTTTCGATCTCATTTACGGTTATAGAACGTACATGGGAAATTTTGCCAAAGAGTATATAATTCTATTCTGAAGACTATAATGGGTATGTGTTAGGACCTAAAACTCCAGGAAAGCTGCGAATGTTATAGAAGCTTTACTTCCGTCACCCTCTTCGGTTGGCACTTTAATGAACTGATGTCTCAGAGCTGCTGTTGCTCTAGTAACTTTACGTTTGGTTCTACTGGCCGAAATCAAAGCATGCTTTCGCTTAGTTTGTGCTTGTAATTGGGGACGCAACATCTGTTATTTCTTCGACATCTTTTGCTAAACTAAATCGCAGTTTGAATTGTTGGTCGTTTAGTTTTAGGAATGGAATATTTCTCTCATGAAATACACGAGGAGCATAGTGAAATTCATCATCGGATGAGATGTCGTAAATCAGAAATGTGTACAATATGCCGCTTGAAAGGCTACCCTAACATAACCTAGAATTTAAAGCAACTCTGTTGTTATTATTACGCGAAAATGAAATGCGATACATTGAAGAAACTTTACCTACTACGAAATTAAAATAAACATGAATAACCATTTTATTTATAAGTTAAATTGTTATGCTTCTGTACTCAGAGAAATGTTTTATTTGACAATTAATAAATTTTAGTTAGTACTTTAACTTGTAAACATTTGGGAGTTACACTTAATTCAGGGTTAAGACAAAATAATCTTAGATTAATGTTTATACATAAAAAATGTATGCCCTAAACTCAAGTTAACTATTTATACAACTGGCTCGTGGTAACTAAACAAAATCAGCAGGAATTATCGTTCACACTTAATTAAAACCCTTAACCAGCTAGAAGGAGTCAAAACTTAGTTGTAGCTGCAAAGAAAATTAATGTTTTAATTCTATACAAGATCAAATGACTCTCTCCAATAATGTTTACGCGATCTAAAACCTTGACTTGCAATGCCACTGACACTCTATCTGCAGATAAATTATTTATAATAGTATCTGTAATCCGCAAGAAAATGCACAACACAAGATGAAACCCGCCCGAACCTTTCAAGTCTACAATAAAGCCTTGCCGGCTGTAGGACAAAAAGTGCATTTACTGGTAGTAGAAAATCACCGCCTTCTAAAAGAAAATAAAACTCGCTGCATACTAGTGGCAACTTAGGGATCCTTAAACGGTATTTTAACATTCTTTTAAGTACATTTTATACGTATGATTTATATATTTTCACCAAGGGATGTCATAATTTCATTACTTCTTTATTACATAAATTGTTTCATGCGTTACCAGCATAATTTAAATGAACAGAGTCTTTTTCTAGTATTACCAAAGCACACTTGTGAGTTTCCAATGTTTTCAACTCGTCGGAAAAAATAGGTATTGTCTAATTTATCAAAAGATTTATTAATGGGCTCTATGATGTCTTATTTGATAAAAATGCCTTCCTAACGATTAAAAAAAATTAAGTCGGCAAACAGGAAAAAATCGCTAGAGGCTAGGACTGGAAAATATGGTAGATGATGTCTAATTTCTGCAATTTTGTCATTGAGAATGTCAATGTGCGAGGGTAAAAGAACACTTTTTTTTTCATTTTGTGCCTTAATTTAGCTGATTTTTCTTTAAGTCATCTTTCAAATGATCCAATAATGGACTGCTGGAATGATTTTTGCCTTTTTACAAATAATCTGTCTTTCCAATCCATAAAACGGTCTTTAAATGTTCACATATCCAATTTATATCCACAATCACGAATCCTAACAAAAAATTCTGGAGATTGCGACTAAACATCGCGAAGTACTACTTGATTGTTCTTTCATATGCGGTTTTTAAGTTCACAGTCAACAATTGTAGTACCCAACGTACTCAGTTTTCTCACTTAAATGCACAATATTGTGCCCCTGTTGACATGTCTACTGACTTTTATATTTCGGACCGAGAGGAGTGACAGGCGGTAACGTTTGGGACTCGCATTCCGGAGTTCAAAACTCTTGAGGTCGGTCCTACTGGCCTTTTTGTGATGTTCTCTGTGAACCAAGGATTGTATCTTTACTTTTCACTAATTTTCCGTTCCCCCATTTTATTTAATTTCATTTCGTTGGTTCCGACACAAGGTCAAAGTTCTAGACAAGGTGGTCTGGTGTTGTGTGTGGTGTGACGGTGGCTTGCGCTTTAGAAAGGTTTCTGTTTCGGCACCTGATATGATGACCCATAGGAAGAGGGTTCCGCAGTCGTCGCGATGATCAATTTGGAAACAATGTTACGGATTGTGCCCTCTAGGACAATGCCTTGCCGCAGCTCGGGCAAGCCTTTCATTGCGGGTGTGTGACCATTGAGAACGGTTAAAGATCCCAAAATCTCCCCTTTCATCCCTTACAATCCTCTAAAATCCACCTATTTCGGCGGTCTTTCATTATGATAATGCATTGGATTTTTTTTCAGTTATACACTTAATGGAGACCTAAATTGAGCATCGGGAACACTCTTCATTTTCGGTGCATGTACTGCCAAACAAACAACGTGCTGAACGCTGATTCAGAGTCGCCATAAATATAATTCATTATTTTCATGGTGTATGCGAATTCAAATGGTTAGCAAATATTAACTATGCTTCGCATTTGGCTGCAACCGTTGCAAAAATGATTTTGCGAATAATTACGCAGTTAAACCAATTTTCAAATTACTGTCGTACGTTGCAGAAATTTATTTGTTGATTAAATTATGTAATTTAATTAGATTCATATTGTTATGCTTATCAAAAAGTAGCAAGCTGCATGCCTAAGTTTAATCCAGGTATTCAACGCGCTATATCTTTGCAAATAACAGCCTTACTAAACTTAGGCTCGCTTCACTAACATTTATTGCTGTCAAATTATGTATTTTAATTTTTATTTCGAGACTTTGCAAGCAAGTAGAATCTAAAATACAGTTCCGAGCATCCATCTTGCAATGGCCAGCCTTTTATAGATGATATTTAGTTATTTAAATTTTGAAACTACAGGGGCAAAATAAATGTAATAGTAAATTATACGACACTATCAAGCTTTTTTTCAAACAAATTTGGAAATGTGGATAGGATAGTTAACGCAGGTTACTTGTATTACTTTCCTGCCAGGAACAATTCACAAAACGACACAAAAGTCTTCAGTTACTTTCTCAGAAAAGCTATTTTATCATTATGAAAAAAGTGTCAAACTTTAAAACTATTGGAAAATATTTTCCTTCATCACTCTTTGCATTCCTGACCGAGACATAATTTAAACGAAACTAGTTGATGACATTTAAGTACAATTTTTATTTCCTAGCAAATATCTTGACGTGGGAAAATTTGTGGTAAGGGTATTAGCTATGTTTAGTACAGTTACTTTCATTCATGAAGACTAAAAAGGTCCATAGACCCAGATTCATGACAGAATTGAGCTCTGCATCAACACAAAACCTAACCGTGATATTGAAAATTGGCTTCACAGAGAAATTCGAAATGTAGTTTTTATATGACGTAGCGGGGTGGTTCCGCCGGTTCTTTCAGGGACGTCAGGGACTCCCTGGGCCGGTCTTCCTGACCTTCGGTTGTTTCGTAGTTTCCCACTGTCACTTAGGCGAATGCTGGGACAGAAATTTCCGCTCCTCCATTTCCTCTCATTTCATTCCATGGCATCGGAAACATCAGGCGAGGCAGGCTAGCTGGTGCTGTGAGGCGGGCGGTGGCTTGCGCTCAGCAGTTTGAAGGGCTCTGTCTGCGGGCCTACTGGCATC
Source organism: Metallyticus violacea (assembly GCA_030762175.1). Taxonomy (NCBI): domain Eukaryota; kingdom Metazoa; phylum Arthropoda; class Insecta; order Mantodea; family Metallyticidae; genus Metallyticus; species Metallyticus violacea. Next base: position 24,165,663 of record CM060841.1, read on the forward strand.
TGGGTAGTGTCATTTGTGGAAACGTTAGGGACCCCGTCTAAATCTTTGCATCCCCTCTTCGGATTCCTGGCTGTTTATATTTATTTATTGTACTTTTAATCATGTACATTTTGTGATATTTTAAACAATTTTTAAATATAATATTTTATTAAAATAAAATTCATTAAACAGCATATTGATTCCCACTACTAAAGAGCAGTTTATTAAATATTAATAATAATTTATTCTATATCTAAAAACACGAATGGAATTAATTTATTTTGAAGATTTTTGCAATGAAGTGATTGTAACCTAAGCGGCACTATACACGGATTGACATGGATATTGCCTAGTTCAACTTTTCATCTCCATTATTACTAAATGTGACCGTGGATCTTGAACCTTGAAATGAAGAAATTCCCCGGATATATATGTTGCTTGTTACTGAACAATGCTCTCGTTAAATAACCATCACATTCAATAGCAGTAATTATTTTGAAAGTATTAATTATGTACTATTTTTGTAAGTTCTGAATATTCTGTTGAAAGTCATACAAATCATAAAAGTCATAAAATTTTATCTACTGTTCTTCTTTCATACATTTGTCGAGACCTCCAAAATTTTTATTAATTTTGCTTTTAACTTCAAGGACACATAAGTTTTTTTTTATAATCAGTAGAAGAAATGTTCCAATAAAATTGTTATTTCTCAATAGGCATATAGCTTCACAAAAAAGTTCTTGGCCCAAGAGTGAGGTTACATATAATAAAAAATTAGCCTCAAATGCCATAACTTTTTGATGTTCAACTGTTTGAATTTGTGGCGTTGTCGCACGAAAATCTTTCACGGGTCGATATTTGTCTATTCACTTTATAGGTACTTACGTGGGTGAGGTGATGTCACTTTAAGAATTAATTATATTGGTCAGTACATGTTTTGTCTAAAACACTCTGCAGCTAATTACCTCGGGTCGAGCACATTGCTATATATTCTCTTCTGAGCTGTGCAACGATAGGACATAGGTAAGAAGTTCCCAGGGGAATGTAGCTGTTCGGTTTTCTCTTATAAATGTAAGTGGAGATTCTTGCATACTATTGAAACCCAGTTTAGTGCAATGTTTTAACTTAGGTTTTATTTATTTGTAATGTAAATTGTGCATATGTTTCCAGTTTAATTTTTTTGAAATATTGTAACATGTTACTGGCCTTTAATGCCACAAAGGACTGGTATTACAGAACTGTTTAAGTGATATTGACTTACACGTCATTTGCTTAATTATATTGCGTAATTATGCCTGTTACTAGGCAGATGTACAGTTTGTAAGGCAGTTAGCTGGCTTTCGTTGTCTCTGAATTTGTAGCAGTTTCGCAGTACATGAGCCCTGTGTGGAAATAAAATTTAAAATGTTTAAAGGCTTTCTTAAAAGTTCGTTGCAAACATTAATTATTCTTTGTTTAATGTTTGATGTTTAATGTCGGACCCTTCTATATGGAAACATTGTTAGGGACTCCGTCTACGTCCGTGATCCATTGTACGTGAACTCTGGCCGCCGGTGTCTCCTTCACCTCATCCTTTCCTCTCGGAGATGCCACATTGAGACACAGACACAAACGGTCAGTCGTTGAGCAATACTAAAGTACCGAAATATTCTCCTCCGTTCATAATAATCCAAGTCAATATACCTCACTGTTTCAATTAGCAATATATTAAGTTAAAATATCTTATTTATTATGCTCTTTCCAATATATGTTTAGAAGGTTTTTTTATACTTTGGTCTTTGTTAAGACGACACTGGTACGTTAGTACAGTATGATTTCACCGTCCCCCAAAAAAGTCCGAATGCATTTAATTTCATATTCAAGAACTATCTTTAATTATGGTTTTATGAAAGTTGTAATATTAGCACACTATAATTTTATAGTATTTTTATAGAATCCCCTTCATATTCCACCGTAAAAGAATGGGCAAAACTTTTTTCAATTGGGTCAAGAAAGCATTGAAGACGAAGAGCGTGCAGGTTGGCCCTTGGAGGTGTTCACTACTGAAAACATCGTTCTTGTGGAAGGAGAAATTATGGAAGACCGGCGCCTCAAAGTTACAGAACAGCAGCAAGGTTGGACTTTTCTAAAACAACATTCCTTCGAATTATTCATGAACATTTAAACATGAATAAGGTTAGTGCAAGATGGGTGACTAGACTTCTTTCCTCAGTCCAAAAGCAGCAACGAGTCATCTGTGTCAGGCATTTTTGGAGCTCTGCCTTGACAACGAGAGAGAAGTTCTGCAAACCATTGTTACAGGAGATGAAACTGTGATCCCTTGTCCAAAAGAGAATCAGTGGAGTGGCGTAAACCTGGCGAAACACCGCCTCTAAAGGACAAGGTCACTCAGTCAACCAAGAAGATCAAGGCCACTATCTTTTGGCACTTTGAAGGAATACTCTTCATTGACTTCAAGGAGAGGAACGCCTCAGTAAATGGGGAGTACTATGCTGACCTACTACACAGACTACGTGCTTCCATCAAAGAGAAAAGGCGAAGAAAGCTGAGCGGTGTTGTGCGCCCCCTTCACGACAATGCTCTGGTGAACAAAGTTCTTGTTGCAAAAGAAGGTGTGAAGAAATGTGGCATCAAGGAGATCGACATCCACCCTACAGCCCAAATCTAGCTTCCAGTGACTTTTTCCTCTTTTCAAAACTCAAGAAGGATCTTCAAGGAAGGAAATTTAAGTGTGACGATGGAGTGATGGATGCTGTTTATGTCCATTTTGCAGACAAGACTTCTAACTATTTGGGGGAGGGGAAATTGAAATGTTAATTCAAAGATGTGAGAAGTGTATTGCAATAAAAAGTAACTATAGTGAAAAGTGAAACATAATTTTTGTCTTTATCATACCTAGAAAATGGTTAGGTCGGAAACTTATGGACCTACCCTTGTAAATAACTTTCTTTTCTTACCACACTGTCGCATAACATTTTAAGCCGAGCATTCACAGATATATAATTTTCTAGAAAAAATGAGAAAGGGCATTGAGTTTGGTTGTTGCCTTTGCTAAAGAATAGCGTTAATATAAGTAGTTAATGCTTTTTTAGAGAAAATACGTTGTCTACGATACAAAACAAAAATATTAATAGTTAAATAAATGTGTTTTAAAATGTCGTTTGATCTTTGTGATTAGACCAAGGACATGAATACCATCGAAAATGATACACATTCAGCATTTATCAATTACTCCAGTGTCAGTAATGCATCGCGTAAAATGATTTAAGAGAATAATTTCATAACATTTAAATTTAAAAAATAACATGATTGTGACACTTTTGATATGATCTGGTGAAAACAGACTAGATTTTTGGTAATTTTCCATGACTTCCCATTCTCTTTCATTTTAATGCTTGCTAAAGTCACTAAATAAAATATATATATATATATATATATATATATATATATATGAGTTGAAATTAAAGCAACAATAGATATAATTAAATATTATTTAACATAAACTAATTCAGAACGTTGGTTGTTCTATTTATCGCTTTAATGCAGCTTTAATAAGTGTATGACCCCTTTAAGTAGAAAGCTTGAGTTAAAATATTAGAATACTATTAATAAAAATATATATGCTTCAAATTTTCACCATTTTTTAGAAATGAGTTTAAACTCTGTACGTATTAATTATCGGTTCTACTATTTCATGAAAATAGCGGCATTGCAGCAAGTATGTATGCCGCTTCAATACCTCATCTTTTTTTTTCGTTCTTCTGAGAATCTCGCACGCAAGGCTGGCATAGTACGACGTTTTAATTGCGAAAGGCAAGGCGGAACATTCTTTTGTTTCCAGAGACGCAGGATACCGCCGCGCAATGCGGGCAAGGAATTCTAAACATGAACAGATTACCGCTAGTGATACAGAGCGGGTGGTATTAGAATACTGTGGATCAGGGAAACATCTGGCATGCGTGACGAAAATATTAGTTATGCTTGTGAGCGTTTCATAAAGTGTCCCGCTTATTTTGACGGTTTTAATGCCTCTTCTTTGCGTGTCGTGCTATCCCCTTATACATCTTTGAGCCCTCCAGGCTACTGCACTTTTTTGGCTGTTACTTTAATACGTTTTACATTATTTTAATACTATCCTATTCTATATAAAGCAGCCAAGGCCGCGACAATATTAGCATTTAATCTCTAAAATAACTCATTTATATTAAGCAGTATTAAATTCATAAAGAAAATTTTGAGTTTATTATTTTTATTACATACAGTTTACTCTTATAGGCCGTAAAAATCTGATTCCATTCACTTTACATGTTCGAACCGGCCTTACGCACATTTGTAAGCAGCAGAAGACCAGAAGATTCACTAATTCGTAATATATGCTCAAAATGATTGCCCTCTGTTTTTCTATAGAATGAAACGGTCCTTGCGGCTCACCCCACTGAAATATAATTAATGTATATTTATGTAAATCAAATCATCATATTTTGTTATTATAATTAGTAATATAAATATTATGTATATATTTGTGCCCCGTTGCAGTAGCTTGGAAAGTCAATAGGGTCATAACATCATACAAAAGAAACCCGAGTGCAGCCTATGAAGTCCCTTTCATTTTTTTAAAGAATTGCTGCGGCAAGGTTAATAAACAGAAGGGCTTTAAATCTATTTGGGGATTTCACACCGAAAATTGTTGTACTGTTATCCCTTTAAACCAGACAATGCTGACAAACTGTTTTAAAACTTTCAAAAAATAGTAAATGGCACACGAGGCAGGTGAACTTAAACCAGCCAATGGAAAATGTATGTTTGAACTTTTAAATATAGGCGCGACAATTGCGCTTACCTGTATCTGCGCTGTAAACCGTACTTGGTTTGAATTTAATATATAAGGAGAGTTTGTTCAGCTGGGGCAAATAGTTCTAAGTACTACACGTTGCAAGACGCATTGCTTAAAGCAGATGTAAAGTTTAAAATCAAGATAGACGCAATTTTTACCCGGTTTGAAGTTTTATACGAGGCGAAACACAAGTAATTTTAAGTTAGAAATTCATATAACTCATAATTCGTATTATTCACTTTCATCGCTCGTGCATATATAAATTTATATTTCTGATTGTTGGAAACATTGAATAAAAAAATATCATCTTGCGGTACCAATGTGTTCTGTGTTAATCTGTGATTTTATTTATTTTAATGAATTTAGCGAAACACGTTTAATAGCACATGAACGTATCGTGATCTGGTATTAGCGGTATCATACGACACGAAAGATTACTGCAATTGTCATCCTTTTATCAATGGTAGTTTTCATCTGGATTTCAAAACAAAATGAAATCAGGCCGTTAAAGCCACTGAATAGATTAATCATATTTACCCTCCTTAGCTATATATAAGATCAATGGCTCTGTTCCATCTTTATCGCTTAGAGAAGCAAGAAATATACAGTGCCAAAAATGTATACACACTTCAAGCAAAGAAAAAAACGGTGTTAGAATTCACACAAACAGAAAATGATGAGTACTAATCATCTTAGACTTTTACAGTTACAACAGTTGCTCAAAATGTCCACCATCGGCGTCGACACACTTCTGAGTACGTTAAACTACTGATTGAGCAACGTTTGCGAAAGTGTCCTCAGCACATGCCGTTTCAATTTCTTCCCGAAGTGCTGCCAGTGTAGCTGGTTTTCTACGTTATACAACATCCTTAAGAGTTCCCCATAGATAGAAGTCCAACAGAGTTAGATCAGAGAAAGCGGTACACCTGTCTCCGTTGCCTTTGAACTTCAACAACATTCTCGGTTTTCCAATATCACTTCAAAAGTGCTTTGCGCTGTTCAAACAATAATCTTGGCTCCATTTTGTTGTAGCAACGATAGCATAACATAATGTGAGTCACATTTGTTTACAGAACATTATACTACATACTTCTGTTGTTTTTCGGTGCAACTTTGAAATGTATTAAATATATACCTACTGTGTATGTATTTTGACACCCTCAATATATTAATATTATTTAATTTTTAATGCTTAATAAATTATAAAGTAATGGATGTACATACATATCTCCGTTGCACATCCCAACATATCAAACTACACAATAGAAATAACATACAATAAATAAATTTCATCAAGCTCAAATCACCGGTTTTTCAGGAGTTACCTATTGGAACACAGAAGAATGAAATGCCTTATCTTCAGGTATACAATAAATAAATTCATTGTTGCTTTTCAACTTACTAATCAAGTCAAAATCTCCACCATTACATACTTTGAATGCTTTTAAAGACGCATGTCCATAGAAACTTGCCAAGATTGAAAATGTAATATACAAAAAGTTTAGAAATACAATAATAGAAACATCATGAAACACGCAGAAAGAGAGAATTTATGAGAATTTGCACCTTCTCCACTTCAAATTCACCAGAACTCAAAAATTATATTACCAACTAATAAAATCCTCTCGAAATGATTAGGAGAAAACTAAAAGACTATGAGCTGTGGATGTCCTTACATAACATTAGTGCTGTCTCCATGTGTACTTGACCCTAATTAATAAAAATATCCTCTAAAACCCTAGTAGGCGATATTAGAGATCAAAACACCTCAAGGACACCTCCGGGCGGAAGGGATGAGGTGAGGGAAACACCCAGTGGTATTGCGCGTAGAACTAGATGCCTCCTCCCTGCAAGGAGTTGCAGCAAGAACATTGTGACAGAAATAAAGAGCAAGCTGCCGCAGCCATGGCACTTTCCACCAGAAGAAACCACGAAATAAACAGAGTTAGGATTTTCGGTCCGAAGGGATTTGAACCTTGGAACTCCCAAGTTCCAAGTGTTACTGCTTGAGTCACCCAGCTCAGTGTCTGGACGACAATGTTTAGAGTCATATGTAATTGTAGAAAACATAACAATTAGCGACAGGAAAAATCCATCCAAAAATATCCTTCTTTGCTTTGAAGATCTAAGGCAAGGGAAATCATAGTCCTCCGTTGCATGAATTCCATTAATATATACGGCAGAATGAACCACAAAACCATAAGATAATCAGAAGAAGAAAACCAGAAATATCCTTGATAAATAGTGCGGTACTCAAACATACGATCATCTGAAGTGAAAGATCCTTTTATAGCTTTACGTTACTGTCTTCGTCAGTCTAGTAATAACATACTTGCACCGTAGACCCAAGATGGCCGTCGATGGATTTTTTTATGCATAAAAATCTTCATTATGACTTCCTTTAGAAGGAAAGTAAAGCCATGGTTCCCGTGTCATAATTTGCGGCCCGAAAAAGAACATCAAGCCTGAAAGTGGTTTCTGAGCAAAATTTATCAGCCGTTACACAACCTGAATTTAATGGGACGCTGATACTTGATATATTAACAAGCATCCATAAATAAACCAAATAAATAAATTACTGTCATCTACATCATTCCAAAACCACGTTCTGAGTAAGGCGAGTTAAAACTAAAATGCCGAAGGTACGAAAAAAAATGTATTCACACTTTGACAGCAGATATGTATTTAATATATTTCAAAGTAGACCGAAAAACCACAGTAATGTGCAGTGTGATGTTCTGTAAATAGATGTGATTCACATTACGTTACCCTAGCGTTGCTACAACAAAATGGAGTCAAGATTATCATTTGAATAGCGGAAAGCAATTTTGAAGGAGTGTTGGAAAACCGACAATGTTGTTGAAGTTCAAAGGCAATGGAGACGTGTGTACAGAACAGCGAGTAACAATTGCACGCACTTGGCACAAATTTGAGACTTATGGTCCCGTATGCAAAGTTCACAAGGGCAGATCTGGCAGATCACCACATTACCACCGAGATGTACGTGCGTAACTTGATGACAGTCTTCCAAAGCAATGGATAAGACAAAGAGATCCGATTGAGTTTCCACCGCGTTCTCCGAATCTAACTCCGTTGGACTTCTACCTATGGGGAACACTTAAGGATGTTGTATACCGTAGAAAACCAGCTACACTGACAGCACTTAGGGAAGAAATTGAAACGGCATGTGCTGCAATCGCTGAGGACACTTTCGCAAACGTTGCTCAATCAGTAGTTCAACGTACTCAGAAGTGTATCGACGCCGAGGGTGGGCATTTTGAGCGACTGTTGTAACTGTAAAAGTCTATGATGATTAGTGCTCATTTTCTGTTTGTGTGAATTCAGTTTTGTTATGTTAACAGTTTTTTCTTTGCTTGAAGTGTGTATACATTTTTGGCACCCTCTCTCTATATATAGCAAAACCTTCTAATATGAACTGTTCATTTATATGAAATAACTTCTGAATTTATTTATTATTTTTTTCAATTTCAATCTGCAATGGTGAGATCATTTATAAAATTCCTGGCTACCATATGTTAAACGCGAGTTTAAGAAAGAAAATTAATAAATAAATGTAGCATTCAAAGTCCTGTAGCTAGAGAAACATAATACCTCAACATTACATCTTCTTAGCTGCTGAGTATTATATTTTAATATAATTCGCACTAAACCATGACAAATGCTATTAAATAATTTATATTAATTAAACTATGGCACGTCTCTTGTTATAATGATCGCTCTTTTCCAATTGAGCACATTTTATAGAAATTGTTTAAATAGTAACACTAAGTTTAATAATGAAAAATAGCTGTATATAATAAAATTCCTCTCATCACCATTTTATCTGATACACACAGATTTAAAAAAGCTTATAACTCTATACTATGGAGCAGAACAGAGGACATTTTAAACAATATAAAATCTTCTTTTTCCTGGTACTGCAGCTCATGAAACTCTTGAGGAGTTGCTGCTTAGGCGGGGAAGACAGAGTGACAGATGCTAAGTATGGAGTTTTTTAACGTGTCGGAAATATATGACAAGAGACCGTAGCTTAAAGTTTATCACAGAACACCTGCAGTGTGGATGCTTATATCTTGAAAAATTCATCGAACTCGTTCGAACTTTGGGTTAATCCTAGACAACTGAGGCCAAAAATTGTCTAAGCAACAACGATCTTACGATAAAACTATTACAAAAATTAAAAAAAAAGTATGTTTCTGTCTGCTTTTGTTTCACTGAAAACCAAAAACAAAGATGCTCCCTGAAAAATTTATAGACGTTTGGATTTACTGACGTTCGAAAAAGATTGACGGTTTTGTGATTTAAACTTCAAACAATAAAGAACCAATAAGTTCAAAATTAACTTTATTAATCGAAATTATAACAGTCGACATCTAGACATTTTTGCTTATTAATAGTAAGTTTATTTATGCCATTTCGATCAAACTTGTGTCTTATGAAAAGTTTAAATTTCATATCAGCTTCATAATGATTAGGAACTTTGTGTTTCAGGAAACTGTTCAGGCGTTTTAACAAGTGAAAGCTGGACGAGTAAAAGATTCTTAGCCCACTTCATTCACTTTTGGAAAGTTCTTTGCGAGATATGTGGTTCAGCATTACTGTTCTTAAATACAAATATAATTCTAAAGCACATGTTAGATTAATATTTCACGTTTGCTATCTTCACAATAATCTTTTTGTTAAATTTAAATATTACGGCATCCAGAAAGTAAGTCCCAATCGCGCCTAGAGATGGCACCGCTAGTCGGATAGGAATGCGCATGCGCAGGAATAGAGAGGAAGTATGTGGTAATAATGCTGTAAAATTTCAGCCTTGTGACGGCCGTGGTTACCGCGCTGTGCTAGGAGAAAATGGGTGCTCTGATATTGTCTCCCGCCAACTGCGAAGTTCGTGCAGTCATCCGAGGTTTACACGCTCAAAAGCAAAGTCCAGCAGAGATCCATCGCCAATTGTGTCAAGCTTCCGGGAGACAATTTCGTGCACAAGGGAGCGAGACATCTGGGGTATTGACAAGAGAGTTCTGAAATTGTGAAGCGTCGGTTCTGCTCAATTGCTTGCCGCACACTTGCCAACACTTCTGCCGTCACCAGGGACGGTCGGCCACTACAGTCGTCGTCGTGAGTATTGGTTCGTCCTTCAGTGAACTGCCTGCACCATCGTCTTACCATAATGATGTGTGCATACACTTGACACAACTGGCGATGGATCTCTGCTGGACTTTGCTTTTGAGCGAGCAAACCTCGGATGACTGCACGAACCTCGCAGTTGGCGGGAGACAATATCAGAGCAGCCATTTTCTCCTAGCACAGCGCGGTAACCACGGCCGTCACAAGGCTGAAACTTTACTGCATTATTCCCACATACTTCCTCTCTACTCCTGCGCATGCGCATTCCTATCCGACAAGTGGTTCCATCTCCAGGCGCGATTGGGACCTACTTTCTGGATGGCCCTAGGACATGCAACGTTAAAAATACAGTTTATATGCTGCATTATTTTGTGCATTTGTTTTAAAACAATAGAGAGAACATTAAACTAAAGAGCGCTTTTTAAATTTCTGTTTTCATGTATATCTTACCTCTAAAGGTTCGATTTCTCCAATTTTCAGTTTTTCTTGTTTTGTTTAAATGGAACATGCCGAATTTTGTTGTGAAGAAACAAATATTCGTGCAGCTAGAGCGAATTTTAAGTTTTGGATTTTAGGTAAACCCCAACTTCTAATAATCTGACATCACTGAATTTTCGGAAACTATTTATCTGCTTAATTTCAATGGCCCACAACTTGTTTTGTTGAGAAAAAACAAATCTTGCATCCGCTAGAGCGTTAACGGACAAACACACACACACACACACACACACACACACACACACGCACACACACGCACACGCACACGTACATACATTACAAAAGGGAAACCACAATTTTTAATTATCATTATTATTGAGGATAAACCACAAAAATTAATGGTATACTATTGATTAAATGAAATATATGATTACTGATAGACAAAGCGATACTGTATGAGTACTTTTAATCATTTTTAAAGGTAACCATATTTATAACTAAGCCCTTGATATCATTTTGTCGGTCCTGGTGGTTGTAATGGTAACCATATCTGCCTCCTAAACTCAAGATCGCGGGTACAAACCCGGCCAGGATCGATGGATTTTTTCGGGCGTAAATATCCTTCGGAAGAGAAGTAAACCCGTGGGTCCCGTTTGGTACATTTACGGCACGAAAAAGAACCTCAAGCCTGAAAAAAAGAGGCCTCTGAGCACAATTTGTCGGTCGTTTCACGCCCTGAATTGAATAGGACGCTGATGATCTGAGTTGTTAAAGAGCGTTCGTAAATAAATAAAAAAGATATCATTTACATTCATTAAAACAGAGAGAAATAACAGGAACTTTCGAGTTACATTGAGTATTTAACAAGATATTCATATGTTTCAATAAAACAAAAACATGTTACTATTCAGAAACAAATACAATGTACAAAGCAAATAAAAACAATCGAAAGTTACAACGATTTTCATTGGCTTTGAAATTGAATTTAAATGTTATTGTAATAAAAACATGTAACGCAGTTTTCTGAAAGTTATTACAGAACGCTCTTACATACAAATATAGTTCTCAAACACATGTTAGATTAATATTTCACATTTTATATCTTTACGGCGATGCTTTTGTTAAATATAAAACACGTGTATCATTATGAATATAGTTTATATGCTGAAATAATTTGTTCTTTTATTTTCAATCAATATAGAGAAAATTAAAAGTAAGAGCGCTTTCTAAATTTCGATTTTCAAGTATACCCCTACTCCCAATAATCCAATTTCCCTATTTTTCTGAAAGTACTTTGCTCGATTTATTTTAATGGTATATATCTAATTTTGTTGTGAAGATACATATTGGTGGCGCTAGATTTAAATTTTGGGTTTCAGGTAATCCTCTACTGTAATGGCCCGATTTCCCTGATTTTCAGAAACTATTTTCCCTTGTTTGATTTAAAATGTATACATTGAGTTTTGTTGCCAAAAATATAAATATTAATGCCGCTGGAGCCTTTTATAAATTTTGGATAACCCCCCCCCCCCTTCTAATGTTCCGATTTCACCGATTTTCAGAAACTATTTCTATTATTTTATTTTAATGGTATATACGGAGTTTCTTTGAGGAAAAAAAAAACATATATTAATGCCACGAGAGGATTTTTCTCCAATTGTCCGATTTCGCTGATTTTCAGAAACTATTTTTATTATTTTATTTCAATGGCATATACTGAGTTTCCTTAAAAAAATAAAATGGTGGCCGATAAAGAGATTTTTCAATTTTTAAAATTTTTCGCTTTGGGTCAACGCCCTCCCCTCTCCCCCAAATGTTCAATTTTGCTGGTTAACGAACTCGACGAATTGTTTGTTAATTGATGGTTATATGCCGAGTTTCGTTGAGAAAAAAAATTGCGACTGCTAGAGCGTTGCCAGACACACACATACGACACACACACACACACACACGAATATATAGGTTTTATGGGTACGGTGGCAATATATATAAAATAAAAATAAAAATAAAGTAACACTATTAACAATGTAACAAATTAACAGTAATGATAAAAGTAGAAAAGGATAAAACACTAAGAAAAAGTAAGAAAAAGTATTGTAAAACAATTTAATTGCTATCTCAAATGTGACTTTTTTTTAGTGTTTTATCCTTTTCTACTATTATAATTACTGTCAATTTGTTACATTATATATATATATATATATATATATATATATATATATATATATATATATAATATAATGTATATTGTCTTCTTGCCATAGAGGGACTCCAGTAGTTCGAAATATAGCAATTTCAAGTGTGATTTTATCTAAGTGTTTTATCCTTATCGACTTTTATTATTACTGTTAATTTGTTTCATTATATGTATATCCCCTTTTTTTTAATTCTGGGTGCCTACTAGGTGCCTAGTAGGTCCGATCGATGCAGATTTGGATAGACTAATAAAATATCTTTCAAAGGATACAACCGCAATAAGCTTACATTCCTTCGGAATTCGCTAAAATAAATAAATAAACATTTAAAGGTCCAATGGCATGGCTTACATCCTTCGGAATTCATTAACATGAAACTCAAGTAGTAGCTTGATGTACTCTGACTGGCTGATGAGTTGGTCTTATTGTTGACACATTTTATATCAAAGAATTATCACGCCATAACAGTTTTCTGAAAAATCACTTGGATGAAACCAGCGGTTGCTACACGCCAACTGCTCCGCTTGAGCCCAGACAATGAACGATGAGGTTAGGCATCGCGTAGGATAAAGTTTCTTAAGCCACGGTCATGTCTTGGCAGTGACAGATGGAGTCTGGTGCATGACCGCACGACACACCTAACGATGGTTCCAAGCCGGGTGATCATTAGCGCCGGAACCTTGTCAGTGTCTGATGAGCGATGATGCGTGGCCCGGCAGGTGGAGGTACAATGTACACACAGGGAGTCATTGTGTAATAGTTTCCATATCGACATGAAAACTTCGTATGTTGTTAACACAGTGAAACAGAAACAGTTTAGTTAGCAAAGTGTTTATTTATTGCAAATATAAAAGGCCATTTCTTTATACCAAAAAATATTCAAATACTACTACTATTACGAGGATAGGTCCATAAGTTTCCGGCCTAACCATTTTCTAGGTATGATAAAGACAAAAACAATATTTCACTTATCAATATAGTTACCCTTTATTGCGATACACTTCTCACATTTTTGAATTAACATTTCAATACCCCTCCACCCAAAAATTAGCCAGAAATCTTATCTGCAAAATGGGCATAAACAACATCCATCACTTCTTCGTCACACTTAAATTCCCTTCCTCGAAGGTACTTTTTGAGTTTTCAGAAGAGGAAATAGTCACTGGGAGCTAGATTTGGGGTGATCGATCTCCTTGAAGCCACATTTCTTCACAGCTTCCTTTACAACAAGAGCTGTGTGCATGTGCGCGTAGTCGTGAAGAAGGCGCACACTACACTCAGCTTTCCTCACCTTTTCTCTTTGATAGAAGCACGTAGTCTGTGCAGTAGGCCAGCATAGTACTCCCCATTTTCTGTGGTGTTTCTCTCCTTGAAGTCAATGAAGAACATTTCCTCACAGTCCCTAAAGATTGTGACCATGATCTTCTTGGTTGACTGAGTGACCCTGGCCTTTAGAGGCGGTACTTCGCCAGGTTTACTCCACTCCATTGATTCTCTTTTGGACAAGGGATCACAGTAGAGAACCATAGTTGCATCTCCTGTAACAATGTTTGCAGAACTTCTCTCTTGTTGGCACGGTAGAACTCCAAAAATGCGTGACAACAGAATACTCGTTGCTGCTTTTAGACTGTGGAAAGAAGTTTAGGCACCCATCTTGCACAAACGTTTTCATGTTTATATGTTCATGAATAATTCGAAGGACTGTTGTTTTAGAAAGGAGCAACCTTGCTGCTATTTCTGTAACTTTGAGCCGCCGATCTTCCATAATTTCTCATTCCATAAGAGCGAAAATTTCAGGAGTGAGCACCTCCAAGGGTCGACCTGCACGCTTTTCGTCTTCAATGCTTTCTCGACCCATTCGAAAAAGTTTGTGTCATTCTTTTACAGTATAATATGAGGGAGGTGTTTCCCCATATACACCGCCCAATCGCTGTTTAATTTCATTTGGAGTAATTCCTTCTTTTGTGAATAACTTAATAACAGCTCGAAACGCCATTTGGAACACGTCACAATGATCGCCCTCTGGCAGATTGCAGTATGACGAACTTAAGGAAAGAGATACTTGTAAATTCAACAGAAGTTCGCATAGCTACTGAAGGATGCTGCAGACGCAGAGATACCGAATACGATCGCTAAGGCACGGACTCTCGGCAGAGTCCTCCCTGACTGAGATATTTCCTAAGTTTTTCCCAATTCTCATCAATAGCAATTTCCAGGGAGGCACACTAAATATAGATCTGGAAAATTTTTTCACCAAAAACTTCCATTCCTAATTTATCATCTCATGTATAATCAGTTTATGCTGCCCATGATGCCACAATAGAAATGCGGTCTCTCCACGAATTTCAAGGCAGGTAATCCTGTTATTCGGGTAAATTTCTGCAATTAGAAATTACCGGACGTTAATGACGAAGTAATTGATTGATACTTAATATTCTTAAAATAACAGCTATTGGAAAATATATATATATATCGAGAAATTGGCTCAATTTCGGAAGACGAACGAATACTTGTGAATGATAATTTTCTAAAATGACGCCAGAAATGTGTGAATATAACAGGACAAAATTTAAACATAAAGTAGTTCCTTATATTTTCATTATAATTGTAGTTGCAATTGCGAGATTTTGAATCAGTTACGCGAATATTACAGCCACTTCGCTGGAAGTTATCGCTCTGATTGCCGATCCGCCAACAGCCGTGAAGCGGGCGAAAGAACCATGAAAGATAATGTATTAAAGGGGGGGGGGAAGGACCCATAGATTGCATGAGAAGTTGAAATATTAAACTAAATAAATACACGAACTAGCTAATACCATCTGTTCCAGTCAACTATCTGCCAGGTACGGAGCGTCCGCGTACCTTACAAGTATCAGCATTGTCTATCTACTTGCAGATGGTTCTATACACTGTATGAAAGTGCGCAAAAAATTAACATTACTCCGACATGACAAAGACGCACAAGAATCCAAAATAAGCACAAATAAAATACGGCATGCTTTTGAGTCGAAACCATCCTACGCACACCATTGAGGAAGAACAAATTATTATTATTATTATTATTATTATTATTATTATTATTATTATTAAAATATTTTTGCATCGTTGAAGTAATCAAATGGTGCCTAAGGCCACCGAAGCTGGGCATAGAATTTTTAAAGTGTGATAACGGTTTTTATAAGCGTTTAATGTCACGCCAACTGCTAGGGTCTTTTGACACGATGAAAGGATTGAATGAAATGTAGGCGTAAATGAGTGCGGAGTCTTTAAGACAAAGTGTTCCTTTGTATTCGCCCCTTCAGGTCCAGAAACACTTTACCCAGGCAATACATTCTGACCGGAGATCGAACCCGAGCCTGCCAGTTGACAAGCACACTTAGTACCATCTGAGCCATGACGACAGACTGTGATAACGATGATGATGTATAAGTATAGGGAAACGAGGAGCAAAATAATTTACTGTACTTTCTTTTTCCTTTTTGGTCAGAAAAAAATTCAAAAGTACAACATTAAAATGAAACTGGCCTCCTTTCTGCTCAAAATAAAAAAAAAAAGAAAGAAAGAAAAAAGAAAAAAAAAGAAGAAAAAAAAAAGAAAACAGCAAGAAAGTTGGTGAAGGGGGAAAGGAAAGAAAATCTAGGTATTATTGGGAGCTGGAGACATGGCTAGACAGAGGAACTGTTCACTATTAATAATCTGCTTTTGTTAAGGCATAGAGATGGACGGACTCTTTAAGTATTTACAGTGCGTGATGTTTTACCTTACCCGCATAGGTCGCTAGACATCTCTCCAGCTTCCAGCAATGTGTGACGCTGATTAAAACAAGACCAGGTAGAAAAGAAGGAATAAAAGTATAGGAAAATAAGAAAAATAACACTACGATGTCTAAAAGAAAAATAAATGAAGCAGCAAAATATAAAATAAAGAGAAAAAATTTGAATGGTGTTTAACGCCCGTTTTTACTACTGTGTCCGCAGGCGGTGAACACTGGTGATATATGAAATGAAATGATAAATTGGGAAAGGATTTTTTAAGGAAGGAAACGTTCCAGGCCTAAGTTTAGGGAATCTCCCCGGCATTTGCCAGTCATGAGGACTGAGGAAAACTTGGAAAAAAACCTGTCAGGGAAAAAGGTCCTGACGGGATTCGAACCCCAGACCTACCCGCTCACGAGTCCACGCCTTAACGACCTCGGTCACCCGTGGCGGTATAAAGAGAAAGAACGGAACATAGCGGAAGATAAGATAAGTAAGGTAACATAGTGCACAGAAACCGACCGAAAAGAAAATGAAAGATAATAAAAAGAAATAGAGCAGAGAAGAACGGAAAAAAGAAACAAAAAATAGGAAGACAGAAAACGTCAGTGATTATTATTATTATTATTATTATTATTATTATTATTATTATTATTTAAAGAAACTAGATTTGAGGTCTGTTTTGGGTCTTACAGGTAATATGAGCCGCACTAGACACAAACACAGTATGGCGGGACTCCATAGCAATGTGGTCCCATTATGTATTTTCAAATATTTTCCGGCTATTTGAAAACTCAGAACTTCACGCATGTCTGTGGTGGAATTCCAACCGATTTGCCTTAGATCATCTTTTCGCCGCAAGGTACTTTGTCACCATGGCCGGCTACTATTGCTGTTGTGTCCAATAGTATTGGTTGTGGTATAATCCTATGCGGCAAATGCCCGATATCGACACGCCCTACAGATGCTCTTTGCAATTTAGTATGAGATTAAAAAGTTATAAAAATAAGTATCAAAGCAACTTTACTACGTCTTTTGATATGGAGAGTGTGCAAAGGTATCCTCAGGTTACGCCGGCCCCTTCAACCGGAAAGCACTGCACGGTAAAGAGTCACGGTGTTTCTAAAGCGTAATCGAAGCCGAGCGCTAGACATGGCTCCTGAATTGCGATACGCAGTCGGCTTTACAGAAAGACCTCGGTGGACACATACAACTCGCCGGCCTTAACAGTAGCCTGTGGTTTCAAGTACCTCGTCTCTCGGCTACATCGTGTTTTTACGAGCGCGGCTCGTTGTGATGAAGGGGGCGTGATTAACATGGTAGTCGAGGTTCAACCCCCAGAGAGGAGCTGCTTAGCGGCTGATGGATCGACCGCTTCCCCTCTTACCTCCTCCCACCACCGCGGCACGTATTCTCTCTCACCTGCCGCCCTGCCGGCTTGCCGACCAAGCGACCCAACACAACAGTCGTGTTCGGGCGGCACACAAGTTGGACTCGAGAGAGATCGACTAGGTCAGCGATAGAGAGGATGCGTGCGCTGGTACCCACGTGTCGATTGGTGAGTACTGTCAGCATATTTCGCTTTGAATTGTCTTTGAGTACAACTCAAGTAAGAGCTTTTTTTCATTTTTAATTTCCAGTCTTCATCCAGGGTGCGGCAGTCTAATTTTCACGATATTCTGTTATTTTAGACTTCAATTTTCATTATTCCATAGTTGAGAGGTAATGCGAGATTGCATTAGTTTAGCCTCAATTTGCGTTCTAGTTCCTAATGAACTCCTTTAAATATACGGCAACCTTTTGCAGTCTTATACTTTCATTGTGAAAACTAATGGGCTTTCATAGTTGCGAATTCCTTTCAGCCACATTCTGAATTTCCGTTGGGGCTTATACTTGCAGAATTTTGCAGTTAAGATTTGAATTTTCATTCAAATTAGAATTTAACAGTAGGGTTAGCCTGTAAGTTCAGTGTTAAGCAGGCACCGTTAATTAACTCTTGCATTTTTGTTTCTGATCCTTATGTGCTTTCATACCTGCAGGAAAGGTCTTAACTCTTGAAGTTTTCATTACTTAACTCTTGATTTTTTATTTTTGAGCCTCTTGTGCTTCCAACCTGCAAAAACAATGGCTTAACTTATTAATGTTAATTCTTATTCGCATGTCCTTTCGTCCTGCAGGAACTAGTAGTTAAATCTTGAATTTTTATTTCTGGTCCTTATTTGCTTTCATACTTGCAGGAACCATGATTTAACTCTTGAAAGTTTTACTGTTGATTCTTGTGTCTTTCATGCTTGCAGAAACAATTTCTTAATTCCAGAATTTTTATTTCTGATCCTTATGACTTTCATCGTGCAGCAACCATTAATTAACTCTTGAATGGTTATTTCTGATCCTTATGTGCTTTCATCCTGGAGGAACCACTATTTAACTATTGATTGTTTATTGCTAACCCTGCTTCCATCCTGCAATAACCATTACTTAACTCTTGAATTTTCATTTCTGACATCTCGTGTACTTTCATACCTGCAGAAACCATCTTAACTCTTGAAGTTTTCATTACTTAACTCTTGAATTTTTATTTTTGAGCCCCTTGTGCTTCCAACCTGCAAAAACAATGGCTTAACTTATGAATGTTTATTCTTATTCGCATGTCCTTTCGTCCTGCAGGAACTAGTAGTTAAATCTTGAATTTTTATTTCTGATCCTTATTTGCTTCCATCCTGCAATAACCATTACTTAGCTCTTGAGTGTTATTTTTGATCCTCGTGTGTCTTCACATCTACAGAAACCATTACTTAACTCATGAATTTTCATTTCTGACCCTCGTATGCATTCATACCTGCAGAAACCATTACTTAACTCATGAATTTTCATTTCTGATCCTCGTATGCATTCATACCTGCAGGAACCATTACTTAACCCTTGAAAATTTATTTCTGATCCTTATGTGCTTTCATGTTTGCAGGAACCATTACTTTAACCTTGAATTTTTATTAGTAATCCTCCTTCCATACCTGCCGGAACTTAAATCTTGAATTTTCATTTCGGATTCTCTTGTGCATTCAAACCTGCAGAAACCATTATTTAAATCTTGGATTTGTATTGTTGATCCTCTTTTGTCCCATGCCTGCAGGAACCATTAAGGCTTGCATAGCCTCGTGAACTTCCACATTACTTAAGACTCAAATTCTTAATACTGTATCTAATTTACTTCCATGCCTATAAGAACCTCTAATTAAAGATTTAATTTCTATTTCGGACACTTCTGGGATTTCATACATGCGTGACCCTTTAATTAAATATTGCATTTTAAATGGGGTTTTTATCATGTACTACAAAAGTAAACTGTTTCCTTAACAAATAATAAAATAAAGTTACTTAAATACATAATTAAATTGTTTTAAATAACCATCCCTTAGAGCAGGTAATTAATATTAAACATTTGGGCTCTAAAATAAACATATGCCTAGGACTAGTAAAGGACATAAATATAAAAGCAGCCAAATTCAAAAATATGTGACACAATACAAAACACCTTAAAATAAACAAGGAAAGACACAAGGATGAAATTTCATAAAGCTACAGGCAGGCCCTACATTGCAATATAGAAGTATGGGTAACAGTGGCGAAAATCAAATGCAAATTACAGAGCAGCTTAGAAATGCAATTGCTGAGTTGTTGGTTTGGTTTATTTACTGACACTCTTTAAAATCTCGGGTCATCAGCGTCTCGTTCAAATTAGGAGTGAAACGGCCGATAAATTTTGCTCGTAGGCTGTTTCTTTCAGGCTTAAGATTCTTTTATGTGCTGTAAATCTACAACATGCGACTCACGGCTTTACTTCCATTTAGAAGTAAACCTTACTTAGTATTTTTACGCCTGAAAAAACCCATCGACCCTGGCAGGAATTGAACCCGCAATCTTGGGTCTACGTATAGTTACCACTAGACCACCAGGATCGTCGTAATTTCTGAGGAAAACAAAATCTGTATTTGCTGTAATAAATTAAAAATTTATGACCTAAAAGCAGAGTTATAGATATTCTCCATTAATAGCACAATAGAAACTTATCGAAATTAATGGCTAAATCATAATAATAGAATGGAAAGTTTCAGAATGTCAAAAACCACGCATAAAATAAACTACCAATAAAGATAATAGAGGACGCCCAGAGAGGAGATGAACTGAACTGTTTTGACGAAATAGGCAATTTGCCTAATTCGTGAAGTGCAGTTGAAGATAAATATAAAATTATTCACACATAGCAATGAATGAACAATATTATTTAATGCTCCCCATGTAGTACAGAGCCCTTGCCTGTGGTATGTGCTTCTAGAATACTCCGGTTTCTAGATTTTTATTAACTAGGTAATGTATGATTATACTTGCAACTTTGTTTAATTTGTGTTCGAGCTTGACAGCCGATTCTCTCAGTATATTCGTTGCGAGTTAGTAAATATGCAATCTTTGCACAAAGTCGTTGCTTCCTAATAGACTAGCAACTATCGCGGACACTTGAGCAGGAGGTTTGGGGATCGACCCCCATCAAGACCTAAAGGTACCCTAAACTTAGGCCTGGAACACCTCCTTCCTTTTTAAAAAATGCTTTCCTTATACATCATTTCATTTCATGTATCATCAGTGACCACCGCCTGTGGTGTTTCAATAGTTAAAACGGGCGTTAAACACGATTAAAAAACTCTAGATGGGTTATACCGAGGGTGCCAAAAAAGGTATACATACTTCAAGACAAGAAAAAACTGTGTTAACGTAACAAAACCGAATTCTCACAAACAGAAAATGATGAATGATAATCATTTTAAACTTTTACAATTACTTATGCAAAAGTCTTGGGATGAAAACTTTCAACTTTGCTATTTTAATAACACAACCTACGCTGGTTCTACTAATCCCAGACTGTGTAGATTTCTGCGGTGAGTGCTCAAAACGTAATAAATATTACCTAATTGTATTGAATTAAGCCAGATATTTAAGAAAACACAGGTAGTAGACCCAAGTTCGTGACATGTACACTTCGAAGTCTATCCTGCAAAATACCGAAGGTGTCCCCTACTGTACATACCGTGGTCATATTTCATAGTGTTTAAATTGCATTTATATGTCAAGTATTAGTAGTTTCTGATGAAGTTCGTTTGGCTACTTCTACTGTAGTTTCGGAAAAATACGGTGATGTCTGCGCACTGTTGTTCCGTTGTCACACTGGGCTAGATGATGAAGATGAAAATGGCGATTGCAATGTATAAGTTGGAACCTTGGCAGAAGAAATGGGAATACCGGGAGAAAAATCTTCTCAGACTAGGCTTCGTACACCAAAAAGTCCACTTTCTTGTCGAAATCGTCGCCGCGATGGAAGGCATGTGATTTAGCTGCTCGAACTGGCGCCGCTATGACGACATTTCTGTTTATTTTTAAGATTGGGTCTAATTATCAGGGCAATTGTAGATAAAATAGGTAAGGATTAAAATAAAAATTAAAAATATTTATATTAATATTTTTCGAATATATTCTGCTGTCGCTTCTAAATAATTTTGATTTATCATGCAAGGTTCATATGTTTTTTATGTTTTTTTTTATTATTGTTGTTCTTTGGTTATTGGAATATAGTAAATAATACTAGGCTTTAGAACTTAGAAAAAGAAACTAAACAAATTAAAAAATAAAATGTCAGTCACGCAAGAGCTACGAAAATTAAGCGAATTCCCCACAAAGTTGAATAACTTTTAAAATGAATTAATTATTATTAATTATATTAATTAATGTATAATTATTATATTATAATTATAATATGTTAATTAATTAACTTATTAATTAACGAAATGAAATAAGTTATGGCATTTCTATATTAAACATTGTGTATTAAACATGATTAGAATTCTTGCAATTATAGGTATTTCAAAAGAGAACTATAACTTTTGTTTTTATTGTTATTATTATTGATATAAATCAAATTTTTAATGATATACAATTAATTAAATGAAATATATGACCAATGATAGATAAAAGTATACTGTGCGAATATTTTAAAACATTTATAAATATAACCATATTTATGAATTGGGCTGTTAGTATCACCTTTACATTACTAAAATAAAGAAAATGCAACAGAAAGTTTCGAGTTACATTGTGTATTTAAGATGATGTTCATATGTTTCAATAAAACAAAAACATGTTACTACTAAAAACAATTTCAATGTACCAAGCAAATATACACAATAAGCAATAAACAATAGAAAGTTTTATCAATTTTCATTGGTTTTGAAATTTAATTTAAATATTATAGTAGTAAAAACATGTAACGTAAAAGTTTTCTGAAGGTTATTACAGAGCTCTATAAATATAATTCTCTCACACATATTTGGTGATATTTGTTACATTGTTAATATTGTTATTTTATTTTTATTTTTCATTTATATTGTTTGCACCTCTGGTGTTGCTTTTAACGTGGCTTATTAAGCTTTATTTGGTTTTGCGTGTTTTGCTTTTGACTTCTTTACTATTTATTTATTATTCTTTTAATTTTATTTCTTACTTTCTCTGTATTTTCTAAAAGACTTTATTGTTTATTACATCTTATACTATGACATCTATCCAAGGTAATGTTATGAAATTTTGGTTCAACAAATGTAAGTACATTCTAAGCAATTAGCTAAATATACAGAACATGTTGGTTTTATTTCTTATTGTGCTATTACTGGTATTTGTGCTAACGGAATATTAGTTCAATTGCCATTGTCCGCTATAGCTCCTAGCACCATCCAATTTCACTTATTTAGGCACCATATCTCCCAGCTATTTTTTACGGATGATCCTCAATAATTGTCAATATTTGCAGCAATTTCATTTGTCTAAATTAATTAGTTTTATTAAAATTATTTTGGCATGTTCTCCTAAATATATTACCACTGTTAATAGTATCTTGATGAGTGCAAATAAATTATTATATTCTCTCATCAGAAACATCTTCTTAAACTATCGCGGTTATATTTACATTATTTAAGAGCAGGTATTCCTATTCAGTTTAATGCATCTTTTTTCCAAAACTTTTCCCCACCGCTCTAGCGTCAGCTCCTGACTTGGCTTCTATTTTCAATTTACCTCGTCCATCTAAATTTTACTCCGGTACTGCATACCAGCAGCCCAATAGCAAATGCACCCCTTGTACTTCTACTAGTAATAGTGCGGTTGTTAATTTATCTTCTATTTCACTTTCTGATGCTGATACATTGCTTTTGCAAAAAGGGTTATCTTTTGCCCCAACTCCCAAATTTAATCGCCTTAAATTTGTTTCCGATGGCTTTATATTTTGCCGTAATTTAAGATGGCGTTACTATTGGCATACTAAATCTTCTCAGCCTACTTCAAATGTTACTCCTTGCCTTCTCAAGTTTCGTCCTCCCTCCAAACTTGAACCTCCTTCTTTACCTTCTAGCCATCCTTTAGAAATGTTTATAAACAGATTTTTAACTTCGATTAGTGACTCTAAATTTCTAGATAAGATCACTCCGAAAGATAATCTAACTTTGCGTGAGAAATCAGCACTTAAAAGGTTATCTAATAATCCTGATGTTATTATTCTTTCAGATGATAAAGGGTCCTCAGTAGAACTACAGGATATTTCTTCTTACAATGTTCAAGCTTACCAACAGCTTGAAGATGTCACTTATTATAAACTATTGTCTTCCGACCCTACAGTCAGTTTAATGAAGAAATAGCTTCTTTCATTGCATCTTCTGGTACAGCTGAAGGACTTAGTTCCCAAGATATCACTCTTCTTACTCCTCATGTCCCTCGTACTCCCACCATATATTTTCTCCCTTAAATTCACAAAGAGAACTGTCCAGGCCGCCCGATAGTAGCCAGCTACGATTCCCCCACTGAACGTATTTCCGCTCTAGTAGATTGTTGGTTACAGCCATTTGTTACGTCTAGGCCATCCTATATCAAAGATTCCTTCCATTTTTTGAGTTTATTACAGAAAGTTGACCCTTCGGCACATTCTGATATACTTCTCGCCACTATCGATGTAACGTCACTCTATACCAACATTCCCCATCATGAAGCTGCTGTTAGACATTTCTTGAACTCTCGAGCACCTCCTCATATCCCATCCACAGATTTCATTTGTCATCTTGCTTATCTAGTCCTCACTCGCAATGCGTTTAGTTTTGATAATAAACATTATCTACAAATTAAAGGTACTGCGATGGGCACCTTCTTATGCCAATCTTTTTATGGCTCGCTTAGAGAAGGAATTTCTTAAGTCAGAACCTTTGGCACCATTATTATGGCTGAGATATATTGATGATATATTTGTGCTTTGGACTCATGGCTCAGAATCTCTCGAGCAGTTCCTTACTAATCTTAACTCCAAGTTTTCAGTTAAGTTCACTTCTTCTGTCTCTGCCAATGCTGATACGTTCCTAGATATTGATATTTCTTTATGCAATGGCTCTTTTCTAACGTCTGTGCACATTAAGCCTACCAATTTACAACAGTATCTTCATTTTGATAGCTGTCATCCCTTGCATATCAAAAGATCTATTCCTTTTTCTCTTTCAATCCGTGGTCATCGTCTTTGTAACAAGTTTTTATCTCTTGACAAGTATATTAAAAACCTAACTCAAAAGTTGCAATACCAAAATTATCCTTCCTCTCTTTTAAAATCCCATATAATCCCATCGCACAAAGCTTTCCAATGCAAACCTAAAACTTCTAATAAGAACTTCATCAACCTTGTTACTACTTACGTGCCTGGAATTGAAAGCATCAGACCTATTTTGAAAGAATGTTTTGTTAATGTATCCATCCATCTTTAAATGCTTTTTCTAAATGTGTACCCCGCCTTACTTTTAGAATACCCCCTAACCTCAAAAGCATTTTTCGCCGAAAACTATCCTCTCCGAATTTACCACGTCCTTTTATTGGCTCGTATCCTTGCCAACGCCCTAAATGTAAAACCTGTGCACTAATTATGCCGTGCCACTCATTCCACAGCCCTAATTTATCCAGAGAATTTAATATTTCTTCATTTGCTACCTGTTCTTCCAAGAACGTCGTATATATGTTATCTTGTAAGCTTTGTAAAGCATTTTATATTGGTTTAACTTCTACTGTTGTTTCGTTCCGTATGAACAATCATAGACCTGTTAAAACCAAGTCTCCCTTGCCGGTTGCCCAACATGCCTTATCTCACTGTAAGGATTTTAATGATGCTTTTAATTTAACTCTTATTGATGCGTTACCTACACAATACTCTGAAAGTTTACTCAGAGATAGAGAAATGGCAGCTATATTTTTACATAAAGCGCGCATACCACCTGGTTTAAATCTTACATATTAATCCCCCCCCCACTCTTGTAGCGTGTTTCATCTGTTTCCATGCATAACGTTACCTTCGATACTCAATATTTACTTTTATCACCGTCACTTGTTTAGTTTCTTGCCGTAGAAGAACTCCAGTAGTTCGAAATACAGCAATTTCAAGTGTGACTTTATGTGTTTTATCCTGACCACTTTTATTATTGCTGTTAATTTGTTACATTGTTAATAGTGTTATTTTATTTTTAATTTATATTGTTATATATACATATATATATGTATATAACGTATATATAAGTGTGTGTGTGTGTGTGTGCGTGTGTGTGTGTACACAAAAGTTTTAGTGAACAACACCGAAATATTTTCAGAGAGTGTAAAGGTGTGGTATATAAGCAATTTGAGTTAGGCAATATAAGGTTCACAACTAAAAGTAACGCAGTTACATGATATTAAACGCTTTGGCATCAAATCCTGATAAGTCGGTGTTAAAGCCAAGCTGGGTGAAAAATTAATTCACAATATCTTTAAAACTGCCTTGTGAGCATAGAACTGTTGATTACCCTCAGTTCGTTATCAGCGTTTTCAAGATTTAATGTCATAAAATCCTTCAAATCTCGAACTAACCACGTGACAGTGCGACATTGATCTTCTATTAACTGCCTCCTTGCATTATGTAGCCTACTCTAGATGTTCCACAAACCGCAATTTGAATTCTTGACATAGTGTTAATGTTATTTTTTTAATTAAATATGAAATGTTGCGATACGGATATTAAATAATTAAGAATAAAATGTACTTAATGCTTTCAAGTTTTATTCTAATTCTCAAAAATGAATGTATTACCAACATATAATCAATGACTTATAAGCTTATTGCTAACATGATACCTGAAACTTAATTTACCTTACACATACTCAGAACACGATTCTGATTGGTAAGTACAATAACAACTACAGAAGTTGTATTATATGAATAGATATGTTAAGATTTAAGTATATAAATTGAAATACCAACTAAATACGTAAGCTAAAAGCTGTATTATTAGGCCAGTCAGAAAACAAACAAAAATAAAAAGAAGTGATGAACCACAGTCGAACAAGAAAACAAATGACCATCTCTTACTCAAAAACGAATGTCATAACCATAGCGCCATAGAGTGATACGTTCAGAAACCTACCTTCGTTATCGTTTGTTATGCTTTCGAGGGACATCTTCTTTAGTCAGTGGCGTAATGGCTCTTTAGAAGCTTATAGCCATAGCTTCGATATTTGAACAGATAGGCAATATGTATACTATCCAGAATTGTTCATATACATCTCTACACTCTCTGAAATTATTTCGGTGTAGTCCATTAACATCCTGTATATGCATGAGGCAATTATAGTGTCGGGGCATTTTCCTCCGAAACGCAAAGGATAAACTGCTTCAGGCAAAATTTGAAATGCTCTTAGGGGGGCATAAGATAGCGACCTTAACTCATTCTTGAAATTTCATTCTCCAGGTTATTTGAAAGCCTTCCCCCCATGGAATTGTGCATTTTATTTTCTTTAAATGGAAAGAACATTCAATTTTCAGTATAAAAGTAGGGCTGATAAGTGATGTGATAGTGGACAAATGTTTTTCACTCGCTTTCACTTTACTGGCACCCATGTTGGAAAAGCTACCGTTTTGAATTTGTAGCAGAGCGTTGGAAGAATTCAACACGCTTCTGAAAAGTATCCCCATGAAGGGCTTGATGTAAGCTAATGTGATATGGATAGTATTTGTGACATTTAATCTCTCTCCTTTGAGAGATTCCCGAATCATGTTCCAGTTGACGGGAATTTCGGTGAAGATTAGCGGCAACAGCAGCTAATACAGCGACTTCCGAATTTTCCCCAGTAGCACTTCTCATTCGATGGTGTTTTGTTGGTGCTACACCCCCCATTTCGGAGAATAAGTTCGCAAGCCGTTGAAAATTTCTAACAAATGACAGTCTCCTTTCAGGATATCGAACTCCGTATAAGTTGCAAGCTGCTCTAGCCTTCTTATGAGCTTCGCCATAAACATAAATCATATCGATCCTCTCATTGATCGTGTATCGAACATCCATAATTGAAAAACTGAAATGTAACTGACTGAGAATAATGTCCTTTCAGGTTTGAATTGGCAATGACGAACACTCGTTTGTATACCGATATCAACAAATGAGCATCTGCGTATAAACAAACGAGTTTCCTTCATAGCAACAACAAAATAAAAGAGAGAGAAGTGAAAGTCAGTAAAAAACATTTGCTGTCTTATTTGCCCACTATCACACCACATATCACCCCTAGCTGATAGATGTACTAGAACTTTTATACTGAAAACCGAATGTTCTTTCCATTCCCGGAAAAGAAGCTACATTCTATTTGAAAAAATTAATTTTGCCTTGAAATGACCTTCAGTATGGCATTTCAAGGACAAGTTAAGGCCACTATTATATGTACCCTAAGAGCACTTCAAATTTTGTCGTAACAATTTTTTGATATTCCCCTTCGTTTCGGAGTAAAATGGCCGCGACACTATAAGTGCCTCATAAGTGTCATTATATATATATATATATATATATATATATATATATATATATAATTTAATAAAAATAATTATCCCAACAATTTTGTCACTTTTATTATATTTGTTTAACATTTTTTTAATTTTTACATACCTAGAGGATAGAATTAACAAATGAAAATATCTAAAGGAATGTTTCCACTATGTGCTTGGCTAGATGGTTTCAATAAAGTGTAAATCTCAGGAAGTATGTTTGCTCGCTGTGCAGAAAGCAATATTGTTTTATTTTTCGGGATTAAAATAGTATCTGCTTGGAGTTAGTCTATTTGACCAAAGAAGGCAGGAAGAGGAAAATCAGATTTTTTTGAGCTGCTAATATTTAGCTTAGCCTTTTTTGTATCCTAATTATATTATTATTATTGTTATTATTATTATTATTATTATTATTATTATTATTATTATTATTATTATTATTATTATTATTATAGTCTTTACTCATGCCAGTTTTCGTTTTGGTGAATTATGAAGTAATGAAGCTATTACGATCGGACTGGTGAAAAATCTGCCATTTTAGCGAATTTATTTATTCGTTTTTGGTGAATTTCGAAGAGTGTGTGTGTGTCCGTTCTCGCTCTAGAGGTCGCGATTTCTTTCAAGGAAACTCGTCATATAACCACCAATTAACAAACAATTCCTTGAGTTCATTAACCAGCAAAATTGTATCATTGGTTTTTTTTTTTTTTTTTTTTGATTGATTTATTTATGGACACTCTTTAACATCTGAGGTCATCAGCGTTCCATTCAACTCAGGGCGTGAAACGACCGACAAATTTTGCTCAGAGGCCTCTCTTTCAGGCTTGAGGTTCTTTTTCGTGCCGTAAATGTACGACACGGGACCCACGGCTTTACTTCCATTCCGAAGGAAGCGATACTTAGAATTTTTACGCCCGAAAAAATCCATCGATCCTGGCCGGGTTCGAACCCGCGATCTTGGGTTTAGAAGGCAAGTATGGTAACCACTACACCACCAGGACCGACCGGACCATTAAGGGTGGGAGTTAACCTAAAGTTAAAATTGAAAAATCGCTTTAATGGCATTAATATTTATTTTTTTTTTTCACAACAAAATTTAGCATATGTCATTTAAATAAAACAAGAACAATAATTTCTGAAAATTAAGGAAATTGGACATTAGGGGTAGGGATACACTTGAAAACCGAAATTTAAAAAAAAATTAAATAAAAGAACAAATTAATGCAGCATATAAACTGCATTTATAACGGTGCACATGTTTTATATTTAACAAAAGTATCGTCGTGAAGATAGCAAATGTGAAATATCAATCTGTTTGATAATTATATTTGTATGTAAGATCGCACTGCAATAACCTTCAGAAAACGATAGCATTACTTGTTTTTACTGCAATAACATTTAAATTATATTTCAAAGTCAATGAAAACCGATGCAATTTTCAATACTTTTAATTTGTTGTATTGCAATTGTACATTGTATTTTTTTTTTTCTGAATAGTAACATGTTTTTGTTTTATTGAAACACATGAACATCATTTTCTTAAATACACAGTGTAACTGGAAACTATCTGTTATTTCTCTCTATTTTAAATGATTTGAAGGGCTAAGTTTATAAACATGGTTACATTTAAAAATGTTTAAAAATACTTACAAATATACCTTTGTCTGTCAGTGACCATATATTTAATTTAATTACTTTTTGTGCTTTAATCTCATTAATAATAGTAAATCTAAACCTGTGAATGCTCTTATGTAATACTTATAGATTGCAAGAATTCTAATTTTGTTCCCCCATTACCACACAGTAGTGTCATAACATAATTCATTTCATTAATTATAAGTTCTAATTTGAATGCTATATTCTTATAAAGTTACTCTACTAGGTGAGGAATTCGCTTAGTTTTCGCACCTCCTGCTTGACGAGCTTTTTCCATCTCGTATGGTGCGCGTGTATCATAATCAGAAACACATCCTTCTGAAGATCTCATTAGTCGAAAGAGAACTTTAATGATGAACAAGTACTCAGAAAGGGGGATAGTCAGGTGGAGGAGTGCGGGAGAACACTCCGTGATTCGAGTTCCGACTCTGGTTATGGATTTTTTCCCTACCTGATTCACCTTCCCAGAATATGGTTGTCACATGTTTGCTCCAATCCGATTTGATGTACATTGTTTCACTTACCTGCAAAAGCATTTCTAGCTATGTTTGAGACAACGGTTAGCAATTCTGAAAAGAATAAGTTTCATTATGATAATGTACGGAGAACAGAGGCAATTTCAGCTAGAGAGACTGAATGAACTTGAACATTATAGCTGATCAATTTATAACAAGTACATCTGATTGTAAGTTTTCCTACACTGCAATTAAATAGAATGGTTGATCCTAGAGGAACAAAAAAGTTGAACATCAAAGCCTTGGAGTGTTTGAAACTATAGACAACGTTCCCTAGTTTACGTACCAGATCTTTAATTTTGAAAAATAACAAATATCCCATACTTTTTAAATTGCAATCCGGCATAATCAGAACCACGATTTTTTTATTTGTTTTATTTACGGACGCTCTTTAACAACTCAAGTCATCAGCGTCCGATTCAATTCAGGGCGTGAAACGGCCGACAAATTTTGCTCAGAGGCCTCTTCTTTCAGGCTTGAGGTTCTTTGTCGTGCCGTAAATGTACGACACGGGACCCACGGCTTTACTTCTCTTCCGAAGGAAGCCATACTTAGGATCAGAACCACGATGATGGAGTCAATAAAAAGCATGAACTCAGACCGATTCATGAGAATAGTCTTGAAAAAGTAGTATGGATAATCGAAATGGCTAACATGAAAAGCATTGTTGATGTTATTATTGTGGAAAACTTCGCATGTTGCAAGTCCAAGGTTCAATTTCGGTTGAGCCGCCCATTTTGACCTTTGGTTTTTCTGTGGTTTTCCCTGGTCACTTAGGCGAATGATATTGGACACTAATTTCCTGCTCTGCTATTTCATTCCATTAGGTCTGTTACAGGGTCTAAGTGTCAGGGCAAGGTGGGCTGGCGCGGTGTGGTGGTGGCTTGTGCTTTGGAAAGATTTCTGGAAAGGACACCGGCCTTACGAAACTGGGACAACTCGGGGGAGGGGGTTCCTTAATGTCGGAAAAATGTAAGGTACCCAATCGGCGCCCGTGTTTTCTCCCTCATCTTCCCATTCCTCTCGGTGGTGCCGTCATTGTGGGCATTGGCTCAAAAGCCGAAAGTTAATAGCCACCTGGTGCTTGTCTCTGTATCCAGCCAGTATGGCCATCATTATAATAAGACAGAAGGAGTGTTTTTGTAGTAATGTGGCACACCCTTTTGAGATATTCAAACACGTTTCAATGCTATCATAGAAAGCTAAATATGTCCGCAAATGTAAAAAATGCATACTAAATAAAGTAATTAACTATAACCCTATTCCCAAGTACACAAATAAGAAATAATTTTCGTAAGAACAATAAAAAATTCACGTAACTAAATGTTAAAAGAATATATAAGTGTTGTACATACGAGGGTAGATCCATAAGTTTCCGGCCTCGCCGATAAGAATTATCGTCTTCACAAAAACCTTATCTGGTATTATACCTTATCAGTTAAGTAAATAATTGCAGCTGTAACTTCCGCTCCGCTGTGTTCAGTTGTTCAGATATAGTTGCATAAATATGGCTAAATGTAGAAGATTATGACATGTTCAAAATGGAGTTAGGAGCTGTTATTAAGTTCTTCACTAAAGAAGCACTTATTCCAAAAGAAAGTAAACGGCGTATATGGGGAAGCATCCCCCTCATGTTCTACTGTAAAAGAATGGGCGAAACTTTTTCGAAGGGGTCGAGAAAGCATTGAAGACGAAGAGCGTGCAGCTCGGCCCTTGGAGGTGCGCACTGGTGAAAACATCGCTCTTGTGGAAGAAGAAAGTACGGAAGACCGGCGGCCCAAAATTACAGAAATAGCAGCAAGGTTGGACCTTTCTAAAATAACATTGCATAGAATTATTCACGAACATTTAAACATGAATAAGGCTAGTGCAAGATGGGTGCCTAGACTTTTTTCCTCAGTCCAAAAGCAGCAACGAGTCATCTGTTGTCAGGCATTTTTGGAGCTCTACCGTGCCAACAAGAGAGAAGTTCTGCAAACCATTGTTACAGGAGATGAAACTATCATCGAAAACTACGACGATCCCTTGTCCAAAAGAAAATCAATGGAGTGGCATAAACCTGGCGAAGCATCGACTCTAAAGATCAAGGTCACTCAGTCAATCAGCAAGATCATGGCCACAGTCTTTTGGGGCTGTGAAGGAATACTCTTCATTGACTTCAAGCAGAGAAACACCACAGTAAATGGGGAGTACTGTGCTGGCCTACTGCACAGATTACGTGCTTCCACCAAAGAGTAAAGGGGTTGAATAGTTGTGTGTGCCTTCTTCACGACAACGTGCCCGTGCTCACAGCACAGCTCTTGTTGCAAATGAAGATGTGAAGAAATGTGATTTCAAGGAAATCGACCATCCACCCTACAGCCCAGATCTAGCTCCCAGTGACTATTTTTTCTTCTCAAAGCTCAAGAAGAATTTTAGGAAGGAAATTTAAGTGTGACGAAGAAGTGATAGATGCTGCTTATTTTGCAGACAAAACAAGGGGGGTTGAAATGTTAATTCAAAGATGTGAGACCGCCACGGGTGGCCGAGGTCGTTAAGGCACGGACTCGTGAGCGGGAGGTCTGCGGTTCGAATCCCGCCAGGACCGTCCTCCCTGACTGGGGTTTTTTCCAGGTTTTCCTCAGTCTTCATAACTGGCAAATGCCGGGGAGGTACCTAAACTTAGGCCTGGAACGCTTCCTTCCTTAAAAAAAATATCCTTTCCCAATTTATCATTTCATCTCATGTATCACCAGTGTCCACCGCCTGTGGTGCCTCAGTAGTGAAAACGGGCGTTAAACACTACTCAAAAAAAAAAAAAAAAAAGATGTGAGAAGTGTATTGCAATATTCTTTTATATTACACATGAAGTTGCCTTAATTATTAGGGCCCCCTTAAAAGTTAATTATGCGAAACTTTATCACCAGATTAGAGGATATTGTAAATGAAACAGAAATCTATGGCATGGTGTGTACTCAGCTGTTGAAAAGATTTCATGCACAGTGAACCCTTCTGTGATTCTATTTTTGTATATGTTTTTTCAATTCTTAAACGAATCTATTTTGTTCACATGAAGCCAGTTCTTTAAATGATATTCCTCTCTAGCTCTTTCTCATGCCTACCTTTGTTGAACTCTTTTCTTGTGGGAGGTTGGCTGTTGTCGATTAGGACGATTGATTCGATAAAAAGGAGGCGTACACATATTGGATTAATTTTTGCTTTTCTCTGAGATTAAGTATATTGCACCATCATACCTATCTTCACGAATTACGCCACGCTCGTCAAAATTCTTAATGCATACAACTGCTGTTTTACCCACGTATGCTCTCATCTCATCTTTCTCCTAGTTTAGTTTCAGGCAATATGAAAATAGTTGTACGATTTGTCCATCGTAACTTACTTTATAGTAAAACGTTACTTCCCGCTTGCTTCCCTACCCTTCTCTTTGTTGCTATTGGCTATCGACTTTACTGCCACACAGAAAGGATAGCAAACTCGACCGTTATTAGCGAATTACGAAGGAATGTAAGCTTTTGCGGTTGTACCCATAATTGAAAAAATTCTTCAAATCTCCCTCGATTGTACCTAGGCACCTACAACTTTATATATATAAATATAATTAACTTGTTTTCTTGCCATAGAAGTACTCAACGAGCTCGAAATATAGCGATTTCAAGTGTGACTTTATCTTAGTGTTTTATCCTTTTCTACTTTTATAATAACTGTTAATTTGTTACATTGTTAATAGTGTTACTTTATTTTTATTATATATTCTTGCCCAAACCGCCAAGGGTGGCGGGGTCGTTAATGCGCGGACTCGTGAGCGGAAGGTCCGGGATTCGATTACCACCAGGATCGTCCTCTTTGAGGTTTTTTCCAGGTTTTTCTCAGTCCTCATAAAAGGCAAATGCCAGGAAGGTACTCTAAACTAGTGCCTAGAATGTTTCCTTCCTAAATTCTTTCACCAATTTATAATTTCATTTCATGTATCATCAATGTTCACCGCATGTGGTGTCTCAGTAGTAAAAACGGGGGTTAAACACCAATGAAAAAAATCTTGCATAAAGATAAACCCGAGTTTTTAGAAATATTGCAATAGTATAAGTGTTTTATCCTTATCCATTCATCCATCCATCCTGTCTGTCTGTCTATTACCCCTCTAGCGGTCTCAATTTTTTTTTTTTTTTCCTCAACGAAACAACATACAACCATCAATTAAATGATTTCGAGTTTATCTGCAAATTTGGACCATAGCAGTTGCAGTTAACCTAATGCGAAAATGTTTTAAAAAAGTTTAAAATCGCTCTACCACACGCAATATTTATTTATTTTCAAGGAACTTTTTAATTTCTTTAAAATAAATCGATAAAAGTAATTTCCGAAAATCAGACTTAGGAATGAGGAGTACGTCTAAAAAACGGGTGAAGGTTAAAACAAAATTTAAAAATCGCTCTAGTGGCCGAAATTTTAATTTTTAAGGAAACTCAGCATATACCATTGAAACAAAATAAAAAATTTTATGAAATGTGAAATCAAACTGTTAGGAGGGAAATTAACTGAAATCCAAAATTTAAAAATAGCTCCAGTGGATTAATATATGTTTTTTGCAACGAAACTCCGTATATACCATTTAAATAGAATAAGAAAAGTAGTTTCTCAAAAATAAGAGAAATCATATCATTAGAAATGGGAGTTCACTTGAAACCCAAAATTTAAAAATCGCTCTTGCGTTTATTTTCTCTATATTATTTTAAAATAAAAGGACAAACTAATTCAGCATATAAACTGTATTTATAACGATGCATATGTTTTATGTTTAACAAAAGCATCGTCGTGAAGATAGCAAATGTGAAATTATAATCTAATGCGTGATTGAGAATTATGTTCGTATGTAAGAGCGCCCTGTTATAGCCTTCAGAAAACATTTGCATTATGTGTTTTTACCACAATAGTATTTAAATTAAATTTCAAAGCGAAGAAAGGCAATAAAATTTTTATTGTTGATTGTGTATATTTGCATAGTGCATTGTAATTGTTTTAAATAGTAAAATGTATACGTTTTATTGAAACATATGAACATTAGCTTCTTAAATGTAACAAAACTTTCTGATATTTCTCTCTATTTGTGCAAGTAAAGATAATATCAAGGGTTCATGCATAAACATAATTACATTTAAAAATGCTCACACAGTATAGCTTTACCTAACAGAGCTCATATTTTATTTACTTAATATTATACAATTAATTTTCATGGTTTAATAATAATAATAATAATAATAATAATAATAATAATAATTCTAATTCTAAAAATTTAGTTTCTCTTTTTGATACTTATAGATTGCCAGAATTCTAATTTTGTTCCCCTAATACCAAATGGTAATTTCATTAATTAATAAGGTCATAATTCGAACGTTATGTTCTTTTTTAAAGCTACTCTACTCGGTGAGGAATTCATTTAGTTTACGCTGCTCCTGCATGACGTACTTCTATCATGATTACATCGCTTGTTGTGCACATGTGTTACGTCTCTTTCGCACACAAATTTTTATTTTTGTAATAAAATTAAAGTTAATAAAATGCTTTCTTAAAGCTATAAATAATGAAAAGGAAAAGAAAGGCGTACAAATAAATAAACATATTAATTTAATAAGTAGGACTATTTCGCGAGTTAATTTGAGTTTAAAGATGCTGTTCAGGCAATGAAAATTAATTTCGCCACTTGCTTTTAATGATGTCCTCTATAAACTTATGGTGGACAAACCATAGAAGTTTTCTGTCATCTGTTGTTTGATATACTCTCGGCACTACAACGCATTAATTAAAAACTGAACTTTATCAATACCGAATACAAAGAAAGCAGCAGTAAATTCATTAATATTACTCATAATGCAAACTTTCACCACGTGGCGTTGACTGCATAAAAGTAGTACACACATATAAAAATGGAAAACGAATTGTAAATATACATAAAATATGTTAATATTTATTGTCTATAAAAATCAGTGGCCTCTATATTTAGTCGTATCAGAATAAACTAAAACAAAATAGCATATGAGTTCAATTGCAATAGTTATTAAAAACAAAAGAGATAAGGCTTTATGTAGTAGTTAGAAAACAAACTAGAAATACGCCCTAGAAATTGAAGTTCATAACTTACCTAGAAAACAGGACAGTTAATAAAAATAGCATTAGGAGATGATATGACTGGGGTAAAAACTAGTGCGCCACCCATGCATCAAAAATGAATTTATTTTTATATCAGAGATGGAAGGATGAAGGAGGAAATTGCTGCATAATGTGCTTACGTCACGGCTATAGTAACAGTAAAAAATACACTCGAAAGGGGAATGTAAAGGAAAACAGTGAACAAGAGAAAATGCAATAATCCGTGTAAAAAGTTATGTTAAGTAAAATATACTTTCATTAATTCTTGCTACAGAGTGTAGGAATTTCATTTCAGAAGCCTCTAAACCTTTTGATAGTCTTCCCATCTCTGAGACACTTTAAATTTTTTAATATGGTGCACCCAATTCATTTGTTTTATGTTTACCAAAGTTAACACTAGGGGGTGCGCAGATCGCATATGGAAAAGCAACACAACTGTTTTTTCGTTATACAGCGAAAGTGGAATGGCGTAAATGTTGCCGAGACAATCGCATAGCGCATGAAGACCGTTAGCCGTAGAACGCGCGAGCTTCCAGTACCCCTTAAAACGCCCCTAGACGGTCAAATTGACCGCTACTATTTCTTATGCGTTTTTAATCATTTTTAACAACAAAAACTATGGAAATACTTGTTTAACGCCTACTGTTATGGCACAGAGGGAATGTTTTTTTTTTTTTTCCTCCCCTAAATACCAAACCAGATCCGATTCCAGTCAGTATTAACTTCCGGAGTGAGTTTGTGTTTACACAAGCTTGATATTTGCTCAGTATCACATATTTAAATGAAATTCTGACTCAGGTAGATGAAATGTCTTATTTATCGCTTACCAGTAATTACTGTAATGTAGAGGGAACAATATGGCTTCTGAGCTGCGAGCCAGGTTCAAATCCAGCTTGAGTCGAGCTTTTGGTTTCAGATATTTTTATGTTCATGGTTTTTGCTCACGTATGTTTGTGTCTTCAAGCTCTTTTGTCAATTCGTTTAATTTGTTGGCAATTTAATGACGCATTCACTATATTTGCTCGTTAATTCTTTTGTTCGTCTTTTATAAGGATAACCCGGCTAAATGACTTTAAGTAAAAAAGGTTTTATTTATTTTTTATTTCAAGTATAAGCGCACGTATTTTTCAAAAATTAGAAAAATTTTATTATACAAATTGGCTTTATTCTATGATATATAGTAACAAACTATGTGCAAAAAGATATGTTATACAAATACACGTCATATACAGATGGTGCCAAATATATACATATTTTAAGCAAAGAAAAACTGTGTTAACATAACAAAACTAAATTCACACAAACAGAAAATGATGAGCACTAATCATCTTAGACTTTTACAGTTAAACAGTTGCTTAAAATGCCCACCATCGACGTCGACACACTTCTGAGTACGTTGAACTACTGATTGAGCAACGTTTGCGAAAGTGTCCTCAGCGATTGCAGCACATGTCGTTTCAGTTTCTTCCCGAAGTGCTGTCAGTGTAACTGATTTTCTACGGTATACAACATCCTTAAGAGTTCCCCATAGGTAGAAGTCCAACGGAGTTAGAGCCAGAGAACGCGGTGGAAACCTCTTCGTTCTATTGCCTTTGAACTTCAACAACCTTCACGGTTTTCCAATATCACTTCAAAATTCCTCTCCGCTATTGAAACTATAACCTTGACTCCATTTTGTTGTAGCAACACTAGCATAACGTAATGTGAGTCACATCTGTTTACAGAACATCATACGATAATCTTGGTTTCATTTGTTCATTGTTGATTTACCTGTCACGTAGCAACGCTATCATAATGTGTGTGAGTCACATCTGTTTACAGAACATCATAATACACATTACTGTTGTTTTGCGGTACAACTTTGAAATATATTAATAGATATCTACTGTGAAAGTGTGTACACAATTTTTGGCACCCTCGATATACACAGAAAGTTGTTACATTGAAATATTCTCAGAGAAGGGAGACTACACTCATTACCAGAACTGTCACTTTCGTAAACGCATTCGCGGTCAAATTCGGTCACTTCAGATTGCGTTGCCGATATATTCAGAACAGCTTCCAGAATTTCAGCTTCTGAAAGGCCACGATTACGAAAGAGATGCATTGTGTACACTTAGTAAATATCCTGCCCTGTTACGAATGTGACCGCCACGGGTGGCCGAGGTCGTTAAGGCACAGACTCGTGAGCGGGAGGTCTAAGTTCGAATACCGCCAGGACTGTCCTCCCTGACTGAGGTTTTTTCCAGGTTTTCCTCAGTCCTCATAAATGGCAAATGCTGGGGAGGCCTGGAATTATTCCTTCCTTAAAAATACATCCTTTCCCAATATATCATTTCATTTCATGTATCATCAGTGCCCATCGCCTGTGGTGCCTCTGTAGCAAAAAACGGGCGTTAAACACCATTCATTGTTACGATTGTCAAGATGAAGAGCTGGAGCACAACATGAAAGGTACGTGACAATGAAAAGATTAGCGAAATTTTAGACACGGATACAAGAACTGATAAACAATGACTACACACTACGCTACGTTTGAAACATGTTTGATTATTGTCAGTTACAACTATGCAATATACGTCCTAAGAAAGGTGGGTAAAGAAGCGTAAATTGACCGCCTCAGGGTACCGATGATAAATTTGCTATTATTTAAAAAAGTTACGCCTAAAAAAATTATGAGTTATACGTCATTGAAAGAGATTAAAATTCCTAAAACCATAGAAAAATGTTAAAAAAAAAAATAGTGAAAATATGAGTGTTCGAAAATCGACCGCTGTTGGGCGTTCTAGTGTTACTGCTGTAAATACTCTCAAACACTTTCAGTTATAAAAGCACACAAGCACAAAAGTCATAAAACATAAGCACTGAAGGTGAGTACATTGTGGGCCACGTTTCAATGGATTAATAAATGAATATCAGGTAGCTCCTAAAAGAGCCGTTATTGCCGCGATTGCGGTGAAAAGGTGCAGCTTGCTTAATTGAAGATGGTTTGACTGTCAGCCACTTCAACACCTCATACAATCACGTTCCCCAATCTGCAGGACAAGTTGGAAAAAGTTAATTAACTGTTCTTCCATTACACATCTGTCCATAATTTGAGTTACGATGTTTTCATACCCTGTTTGCCTACCTCCTACTTTTTCCGTAGCTGGAAACAGCTTTATTTCTCGTAATTCACGAAATTACAGAATTACCTGCATTTAAAAACATTAAGCACAGTTTTCAAAATGTCCACAAATGTAACACTGCACAGAGAAAAATTCCTGATAAAGAAGCTGCATAAAATAGTTCTTTCGTGGCTATTGTGAACATTTCCCACCTGTTTTCAATTGCCTGTTACTCTACTCTACTGGCTCCGACAGTTTCACTCCCATAAACCCACGTGTATCATGGCAAATATAAAACAAATGAGTTGGGTTCATCATATTCAAAGATTACCGACATTTTTCTCTCCATTTTTTTTACATTAATGTAAAAAATAATATTTAAAATGACAAATGCCGGGGAGGTACCCCAAACTTAGGCCTGGAACACTTCTTTTCCTGAAAAACACTCTTTACTCAATTTATCATTTCATTTCGTGTATCACCAGAGTCCGCCGCCTGTAGTATAAATTGGAACTGAACACCATTGAAAAATCAAAGGGTTATCCCGTGTAAGGCCTCGAATCACCAGCCATGAAGCTAACGAGAGTAAAACAACTACAGCCGGGAGCGGTGGCGTGCTCCTGTAATCCATCGTTTGGAGGCCGGGTGTCGAGGATGGTTTGAGGTAAGGAGCTCTGGTATTCAGTATTCTCATATCGACTAGACGTCCGCACTAAGCTGGGCATCAACATGGATGTCCCGGGGGAGCCCGGAGTGTCCAGGTTGGCTAAGGAGGAGCGAACCGGGCCAGGGGGGAAACCCAACAGCCAAAAGTTCCCGTGTCCAGCAGTAGTGGGATCGCGTTCAGGAGTGAGAGCTGGGTAACAGCCTGACCAACGTAACCAGACCGACATCTTTTTTTTTTCTTTTCCTTTCCTCACTTTCTTTATAAATTTAAGTATTTACCTATTATTATGTTATAATAATTAATCAAAATACTATTATTTTATTCGTATATTGGCTCTTAACAAGTAATAGCAACGATTAAAAGCAATTTACTTAATCAGGTTTCTATATCCACTGACGTAGATAATGGATGATATGCAATACTCATAATATTATCTTAAAGTTTTACATTACTTTTTGTATTACAAGATGTTCAGGCTGCAACGTACATATTTCACTTATTTACTTTAAGAGTACTGCTTTGTAAATCTTATCTTCTTACTTGAACTTTTCCATTTTGATTTGTGCTACCTCTGTACTTGAAAACTTTAAGATCACCAAATGGTTATTTTCTTCCGCACGAAGCACACACATGTAATGCACACACAATGGCGATTACCTTAACTTTGTTTTAAGTTTCTTTCATTTTTATTACATTTGAAACGCCTTGTGCTTGTTAGCACTTATAATGACAGATATATGTATAACTGCATATTGCAATTTCACGTATAAGTCATGTATCTATATTTACAACGAAATTAAATGATCTGGTGCAATTCTCTATATCTGGTATAGGCATTCTTTCTTTTAGCAAATTACGAAGAAATGGAGCTATTGCAGCCATATCCATTAAAATCTACTTGTTTTAGTTAATTTATTTGTGTATTTATTTATTAGTGAATTCTGATGGAATATGTGATATTGCAGTTGTGCCCATTATTTTAATAATTTATCTAATTCTGCATCGATCTTACTTCCTATGCACCTAAAAAGACAAAAAAAACTATAAATCTCTCCCCCCCCCTCTCTCTCTCTCTCTCTCTCTCTCTCTATATATATATATATATATATATATATATATATATATACATGCATGCACGCGCGCGTGTCTATTAACGCTCTAGCGGTCGCAATTTTTGTTTTTTTCCCTACAAATTTAGGCATATAACCATCAATTAACAAGCGATTCGTCGAGATCGTTAACCAGAAAAATTGAACCATTGGGGTGGAGGTTATCCTAGAGCAAAAATGTTTCAAAAAATTAAAATATCGCTCTAGTGGACGCAATTTTTCTTTATCCTCAACGACACTCATTACTTTTCTTTAAAATAAATTGATAAAAGTAGTTTCCGAAAATCAGAGCAAACAGACTATTAGGAATAGGGCTATACCTGAAAAACCATTGTGGGTTAAAGCCATATTTAAAAGTTGTTTTAGCGGCTGCAATTTTAAATGGTTTTAAAGGAAACTTGGTGTATACTATTGAAATAAAGCAGGAAAAGTGTTTTTGAAAATCAGTGAA
Source organism: Metallyticus violacea (assembly GCA_030762175.1). Taxonomy (NCBI): domain Eukaryota; kingdom Metazoa; phylum Arthropoda; class Insecta; order Mantodea; family Metallyticidae; genus Metallyticus; species Metallyticus violacea. Next base: position 24,207,565 of record CM060841.1, read on the forward strand.
AGCGGACTATTAGAAAGGGGTGTTTCCTGAAATTCAAAAATTGAAAATCGCTCTAGCGACATTAATATTTGTTTTTTCGCAACGAAAATGTTTATATGCCATTTAAATAAAATATAGTTTCTGAAAATCAGGGAAATCGGACTAATAGCAGGGGTGTATTATCGGAAACCAAAAATGTAAAAATATCTCTAGTGACATTAATATTTGTTTTTTCGCATATAAACTCGGAATGTAGCATTTATTTAATTTAAGAAAAATAGTTTCCGAAAATGGAGGAAATTGTATCATTAGGAATGGGGATTTACCTGAAACCCAAAATTTAAAAATCTCCCGCAGTGCCAATATTTTTTTCTCAACAAAAGTCGGCATATATCATTAAAATGAAATAAGAATAAAGTTTTTGAAAATCAGTGAAATAAGATTATTATGAGTGGTTTCTGAAACCCAAGATTTAAAATATAATCAAGCGACACCATTTGCTTTTTCGCAAGAAACTGCGCAAATAGTATATAAATAAAATTCGAAAAAATTGTTCCTAAAATCATGAAAATCGGGCTATTAGGAGTGGAGGTATAGCTGAAGCCCAAAATTTATAAATCGCTCTAGCGGCACTACTGTTTGTTCCTTCACAAAGTTCTTTATATGCCATTTAAATAAAAAATAAAAACAGTTTCTGAAAATTAGGGAAATTAGATTACTATGAATAAAAGTATACTTGAAAACCGAAATTTAAAAATTGTTCTTGTGTTTAGATTTCTGTATATTCTTTTAAAATAAAATGAAAAATGAACTCATCATATAAATTGCATTTATAACGATGTATATGTTTTATATTTAACAATGACAGTAAATGTGAAATATTAATATAATATGTGTTTGAGAATTATATTTGTATGTAAGAGCGCCCTGTAATAACCTTCAGAAAACGTTTGCATTGCATGTTTTTACTAAAATAAAATTGAAATTAAATTTCAAAGCCAATGAAAATCGATGAAACTTTCGATTGTTTTTGTTGATTCTGTATATTTGCTTAGGACATCGAAATTGTTTTTAAATAGTAACATGTTTTTGTTTTATTGAAACACATGAACATCGTGTTCTTAAATACACAATGTAACTCGAAACTTTCTGTTATTCCTCTCTATTTTAGTAACTATAAGATGAAACGAAGAGCTCAGTTCATAAACATGGTTACATTTAAAAAAGTTTAAACATATTCGCACAGTAATAGCTTGTTTATCAGTGGTCGTAGATTTCATTTAATTAATAGTATATCATTAATTCTTGTGGTTTAATCTAAATTATAAACGATAATTCTAAACATGTTGTTTCTCTTTTGTGATACTTATAGATAGCAAGAATTCAAATTTTGTTCCCCTAATACCACACAGTAATACCATAACTTATTCCATATCATTAATTAATAACGCCTAATTTGGATTTTATATCAATTTGTATTAAAAGTCATCGAACTCGGTGAGGAATTCGCTGAGTTTAGGCAACTCCTGCGTGACAGACTCTTAGACCCAAGGTCGCGGGTTCAATCTCGGTCAAGGTATATGGATTTTTTTCGGGCGTAAAAATCCCAAGTATGGCTTTCTTCGGAAGGGAAGTAAAGCATGTGGCCCATGTCATTGATTTACGGCACGCAAAATAACCTTAAACCTGAAAGAAGAGACATTTGTGCAAAATTTATCGGCCCTTTCAAGCCCTGAGTTGAATGGGATGCAGATGACCTGAGATGTTAAAGAGAGTAAATAAATAAATAAACTTAGCCGCTCTTTACTCCGACTTTGGTTCCCAGCTCTATAGAAGGAGTTTTCAACACCATATTTTATCAGATCTGTTTACCTCAGTGTAAAGACACGCGAAGCACAAATCAATAAGCTTACCTAACTTAGTGAAAGCGTAGTAACACTTTTCCAGGACGCTTAATTTTTCCAGGTCACTGTCCACTTCTTCCTTGCTCCAAGCGGGGGAAATGCCATCTCGCTTCCATTCAGTGCCTTCTGAAAACAACAAAGTGTTCAAAAGAGTGAAGTGAGGTTGGATATACTTTTTCGTTATTTTTTTCCGTAATCAAACCTTTATTGAATCTTTTTTTTAAGTAGTTCTTATTATAATCGGTTCATTGTTACAAATTTAATACAGTTCATTTTAAAAACAAGTTCCTTCGTCTATAAATTATCAATTTTTCTAATCTAGTAACATACCGTCAAGAAAATTTTGCCCAGTTTTTGAAAAACTAAAAATACACTGAAAATACACTGGTCATAGCAACTATATTCTCTCTCTCTCTCTTTCTCTCTCGCGAACAAGGAACAACACGAAAATTGTACCATTAAAAGTATATGGCATTTAATGCCGAGTATTGCCACCTACGGAAGGCTAGATGTGGGCGCCTATCTTAAGGAAGAAGCAAAACACAGACAATCGGGCAACATTGATTTATTTAGGTATGAACCAAAGTTACCTCAAAATACTTTTTATTCTATATTTTAGATTATACATTATAAATTTTATAATAATAAAATTATGAAACACCCTTCTTAAATATGTTGTGGATTTATTTAATATATTTTTGCTATTGTATTTTATTGATCTAATTTGTTGAAAAAAAAAAACAAAAAATAAATAACTATATTTAAATTTCTTAACCACAGTTAAGAAATTACACATAGTTACACATAGTTGCAAATCCGCCACAGGACGGATTTTCCATCTCACCACCCAGTGCTTCCGGTAACTCTGTGTGTCATTCTCGTGTTTTCCTGCTGCGCAAAAATGTTATTTACACTACTCAAACGATGTCCATTCCTTGCCCACTGTCGCTCACTAACGGAACTTCGGGGCGTACTGGGATATGCAGTTCTCTTACATACACTATCTGGTGGCTTCATTCGAAAGTACATTCCATATACTTTCAATCGTGTATCTTAGATTTTTCATGTTTTTTCTTGTTCGCGAGGAAAAAAATAATAATTGCCATGACTTATGACTTATACATCAATAATTTAATACGCTTGCCAAAATTATTGCTTTAAACATAATTTCTAGAAACGATCAAGTTAATCGAATATTTCTATTTTGCTATTAAAAGCTACCCACACTTTGATAACGCTAATAATAATAATAATAATAATAATAATAATAATAATAATAATAATAATAGTAATAACACATTAATCAGAACAGAAAACTTTCAAAATCAAGGAATAATTTTAAAAACTTTGTTAGCTGTACATGTTTGTAACATTAATGGTTGGTTTAAAAAGTTTGATAAAAATATTTTGTCAAGCTCTCCAGAAGAGGTTTTCTTTCCAACAAGCTTAATTTTTAAGTTCGGGAGCAAGAAGAAATTGCTAGTGGTACATCCGGATGAAGAATCAATTCGAAGGCTCTCACATGCACCTTTTCCATTGCGTTGTCCTTATGGCAGGACATTCCTTTGCGACAATTATGGCCATGTTTCCTTCAATCCATGTTTCAAATGGATGAACTGAGCCACCTAATAGACTCTTAATATTCCTTTATTTTTCTACCAGAATTGTTCATTGGAAAGCTCTAAACACAGTGACTATCACATTCCCAGACGACAAAACTGTCTTTACCTTCAGTTGTCCATACTGTCGCTTTGATCCAATGCTTGTTCACGTTCTCTGATTGAGGCAAAAACCATATGAATTGCTAAACACTGCATTAAATGTCTTTTTGTGTGTTTTTAGTTCACAGTCAACGATTTGACGCCCATCATGCACACAGCTTTTTCATACACTGGGCAGGATATTGTGCAATGGTTCACTTGATATTCCTACAGTCTCAGAAATTGTGAGCTTTCTCTTGACAATATTTTTTTAATTTTTTTATTTTATTTATTCATTTTTTCAATGATATCTTTAACGGTGATCTGAATTGACCGTTCGAAGCGCGCTTCATCTTCATGTTTGTACGGCCACGTTTAAACTCATTTATCACAAATTAACATCAGACCCTCGAGTGATATTTATTAGGACTATTTCACGAATAAAATAATAATGTAAATATAATTCCTCTAAACTTGGCTTACTAAAGTGTATTAATTGTATATTTGTACTTAATATTTTCAAGCAATCTTGTGACAGAAGAATGTCGATTGTCAGTAATGCCAATATAGAAGAGCAAAATACAGGTTTAGGACTATTTCATGAGTAGAATAAGAATGAAAGTTATATATATATACATATATATACATATATATACATATATATACATACATATATATACACACACATATTTGAAATTCGCGCACAGAATATTAACACTTGTTATATTATGAATATCTATTCTATTCAGAAACCGTGAGACTGAAATGGACAAAAGTCGAGTATTACAATCGCTACATTTGATTTTCTAATACCAACAGAGAAAAACAAAACAAAAAGATAACATACAGCGCCTCTATTTTTCTTTGTATTTTGTGGTTTGGAATTCCTAATGATAATATCAATTTGCACATTTGACGCATCACCAAAACGCTTTGAGGAACCATCCATTTTGCGTTGTGATTGTCGATTGTCCATGCTTTTGTTGCTATCAATATCTCACCACCGCCTCTAGCAAAAGTGGTCAGTGATGTGTGTTCAGGAATTATATAGTGGAAGCATAGAACTGGCTACACTGCCCACAAGACAAATGCACATCGTGTGTTAAAATTAATTTGATAATTTTTTTTTTTTTTTTTGATTTCACTCCGTAATCCGGCTGTGATTGATCAGAATTCACAATTTTGCTTCGTTTCATTGGGCGATTTTAAGAGATGATGTCATATGAGTGAAATAGTCCACGTAAAAATCTCACAGTTCAAATTTATTCCGTTTGGCTCCACTTTATCAAATAAAACATTTTTAATTGTTGAACAAAACTCTTCCCCAACGTCTTCTTTGTTAGCCTGTGTTCCAGGAAAATCTTAAAATGCCCTTATTATAGCATTAGTTTCAATTCTATAAAATAGATATTTAATATTATTAAAACATAATAACACTCTTTTAAAATAAATTTAAATATAGAGGAGGAATTTTAAAGCAAATGTCGATTAGGTTTTACCGCCCAACCCCCAACTATCCTTACTTTGAGACCTTAAACAGCAATACTTACATTTTTATAGAATCCAAATGCTATCATATCTTTTGTTTTCTATCATTGGCAACCTGGATTGTTGTTATTATTATTTGAATTTGAATAGAATAAAATAAATAATTGTACGATGAAATAAGTTTATTTTGGAAATATTGCAGTTATTTATATTAAAGTAATATAAATAACTAATACACTTACATTGTTCTTTTATGTAGACTAATTGTACACACATTTGAAATAATTTATTACATACTAAAACACAACTTTACATTCAATGCTCAATCGTTTTCGCAGTATTATGTCCAAATTCAAAACTAACAATAAACCAGATTAGCAGGCAACGATAGAAAACAAAAGAAGGGCTAACACTTGAATCCTGTTTAAAATTTAAGTTTCATAAGGTTGGGATACTATTTAAAACTTCTAGTGGGGGTGTTTGGGAGTGAGAGAATGAAATCTAAAACATTGTGGCATATACATTATCATAGTGTCTTAAGTTATTATTACTGGGCAGGAAGAAGTAACTGTTGAGAGAAAACAGCGTTGAAAGTGACGATCGGGTGCCGTTATTTAATAATATGGAGTAGTTTGAGAAACGGCCAGGAAAACTTCAGTAGGAGGATAGACATCGGAAAGACAGACGTGCCATATCTCTTCTCTCTCGTTAAGCCAGCTAAAACTCATTTACAAGATTCATTAGTAGTTGTATCTTATTAGCTGATCGTTTTTTAAAGTTTATAATACATTTCATAATATGATTAGTAAATAACAAGATTCTTTCCTATACTTAATGGTTAAGCGAGTGTATAAGAATTATGTAAAGACTCTTGGGAACCCTATGGAGTTACGTTTCCATATTTTAGTAGAAATATGAAATATAATATACAGCAGGTTTTAAACTTAAATATTTAAATTGGCCCGTTTTAATTAAAATTAAAATGTCAAGATTTTGGATAAAAGCGCAACATATACTGAGAAAAAGCCTTTATATATTTTTATTTTAACGCTCTTACCCGCGGCAAAAATTAAAATACCTCAAATGAATTTTAAATACTTCCTAAATCACCCTTCTTAAGATATCCTCTATAGAATAAATATCAGACAAATGCGATTCTAATAAAACGTTAAAACAGAGCGAACGAGCACATAGCGAAATGGCAAATGCTACCATTTTCTTTCGTTGGAATTGCGGAGCGACTTTGAACCATCTCCAAACCCCCATATTTTTATCATAAAAGCTAGCAGGTAAATATGTGTTATTGTTACAAGCTTAAGATCTATTCTTAAACATGTTAGAGGGGAAACAAATGAAAGTAGATATTATTTCATGTTCGGAACACACAGATAGCAACCACTGTAAGAATCTACCGCGGGTTAAGCTTAACAATTAAACGATTTCTTTTGATGCTCTGCAGTATAAAAATAGCATTTTATTATTTTTAACACTTAAAATAAACATAGTTTATAAAAATGCTTCAAATAGCTTTTAAACGCACTATCATGAATATAGAAAGAATCAACACTATCAGAGATCAAAATCTCTGAATTTCTGGGAGCTACCCAAATGTTTATAACTGAAAAGTTGCATATGAGAAGTGTTTGCGCTAGGTGGGTTCCAAGAATGTGATTCCCGCGTGCAGGTTTGCATGCAGTTGAAGATGCGCAGTTTCTTTCAAAGGTAATCATTATTGACGAAGCTTGGTTTCATTACATCATCACCAAAACACACACACACACACACACACACACACACACAAAATTAAAGGTCGTTGCTTCTGCTGGAATGGTTAACGCCATCTCATTTTTCGTTACTTACGGAATGCTTTACCAGCATGTGGTCTTGCACACACAGCTACAAGCCCATATCACACGCAAAAAACCACATTTTCGAACAAATAACTGGATGCTGCACCACACCCGTTTTCCTTTTCTTCAAACTGAAGAAAATAGGAGACATTTTTCATATCAGAAGGCCTTGGAGGAATGGACCTGCCAAAAAAAATGGTTTCCAGCATTTCTCTGAAAACTGGCAGAAATGCTGAGACAGGTGCATTAGGGCTACTTTGAGAAATAGCAATAAAATAATGAGAATGAGTGTGTTGTCAAAAAAATCTATGATAATTTTATTGAATAGCAAGTAAAATTTGGTTAACAGAATTTCATTTGTTGCGACTGTGCCGAAAAAGATAAGATATAAAGCATAAGAAAAGGACTAGAGAGAATCGAATGATAGATAAAGAAGAGCAGGTTCCTAACTGGAACATAAATTGTGTTTTAGTATGTAATAAATTATTTCAAATATGTGTACAAATAGTGTACCTAAAAGAACAACGTAGGTGTATTGTTATATATATATATATATATATATAAAACTAATGTAAATAACTGCAATATTCCCAAAATAGATTTCATTCTACAATTATTTTTTTTTATTTTCAAATTCAAATAACAATAACACAGGTTGCCAGTCAATGACGAAAACAAAAGATAAGATAACATTTGCATTCTATTAAAAATGCAATATTGAAAACCTGTATTAATAATTTACTTATTATTTATTTATTCTGGTATAGCTAAGGCCATTAGGCCTTCTTGTCGGTCCTGGAGGTGTAATGGTTACCACACTTGCCTCCTAAACCCAAGATCGCGGGTTCGAACCCGGCCAGGACTGATGAATTTTAGCGGGGCGTAAAAATCCTAAGTATGGCTTCCTTCGGAAGGGAAGTAAAGCCGTGGGTTCCGTGTCGTATATTTACGGCACGAAAAAGAACCTCAAGCCTGAAAGAGAGGCCTCTGAGCAAAATTTGTCGGCCGTTTCACGCCCTGAGTTGAATGGGACGCTGATGACCTGAGATGTTAAAGAGCGTCCATAAATAAATAATCAAAAAAAAAATTCTGAAAGTGGAAATAAATATATGAGCAAATATAAAATTAAAAACCGTTACAATGCTATGAAGGAGATAGGAACATTTATGATAGTAATAGCAATAATTAATTGAATAATTCTACGGAAAGATAAAACAAACAAATATCTATAATGTAACATTAGGAATTTATATCCAGAGTAGTTGGATTATTTCTAATAATATTAAACAATTTCTTCTAAAGTTCGTCAGTCTCTAACATCCCGTGGCAATGCATGTTTGTTTATAAAAATTCGCATTTGGGGTCAATGACTTTCCCCATAATTTATTACAGAGACACAGTCGATTTTAACGCCACTCTTAGAGTTTAATTTGGCAATTTTATAACTTCTACAATTTATGGATAAGGTGGTGAAAATATTGCAAGATTGTTGCCGAAGCGCATAAGTTGGCATACCTGAAGTTTCGAATGATGACGCAGAAGTATAAACTTATGAAAAAGCAAGAGCAGCAGCACCTGGTCCAGCAAGCGGCAAATCTCTCTGATCTCCTACATCTCACCCTCCCTTCTCGCCTTTGTGTGATACCGAGGTGTGCGCTTGTTTGCCGCACCTGGGTCTCTCGAGAAGGGGCTCAGTGGCGGATACTTATTTCTGCGGTCGTGTCGTCTTTTTCCTAACGCCTGGAATAAAAACAATGTACGAGCGTAGGTCCATAAGTTTCCGGCCTAACCATTTTCTACGTATGATAAATGTTTCACTTTTCAGTATATTTACCCTTTATTGCAATACACTTCTCACATCTTTGAATTAACATTTCAACCCCTCCCCCAAAATAGTCAGAAGTCTTATCTGCAAAATGGGCACAAACAGCATCCATCACTTCTTAGTCACACTTATATTTCCTTCCTCGAAGGTACTTCCTCAGCTTTGCGAAGAGCAAATAGTCACTGGGAGCCAGATCTGGGTTGTAGGGTGGTTGGTTGATCTCCTTGAAGCCACATTTCTTCACAGCTTCCTTTGCAACAAGAGCTGTGTGCACAGGCGCGTTGTCGTGAAAAAGGCGCACACCACCACTCAGCTTTCCTCGCTTTTTCTCTTTGATGGAAGCACGTAGTCTGTGCAGTAGGCCAGCATAGTACTCCCCATTTACTGTGCTGTTCCTCTCCTTGAAGTCAATGGAGAGTATTCCTTCACAGTGCCAAAAGATTGTGGTCGTGATCTTCTTGGTTGACTGAGTGACCTTGACCTTTAGAGACGGCGCTTCGCCAGGTTTACGTCACTCCATTGATTCTCTTTTGGACAAGGGATCATAGTAGAAGACCATAGTTTCATCTTCTGTAGCAATGCTTTGCAGAACTTCTCTCTGAGGAAAGAAGTCTAGGCACTAACCTTAATGTTCCTGAATAATTCGAAGATCTGTTGTTTTAGAAAGGACCAACCTTGCTGCTATTTCTGCAACTTTGAGCCGCCTCATATTCTGCCGTAAAAGAATGGGCCAAACTTTCTCGACCCATTCGAAAAAGTTTGGCTCATTCATTTACTGTAGAATATGAGGGGGATGCTTCCCCTTATACACAGTCCAATCGCTGTTTAATTTCATTTGGAGTAAGTGAAGAACTTAATAACAGCTCGAAACTCCATTTGGATCATGTCACAATCTTCTACACATGGCCTTCTTTATGCAACTATATCTGAACAACCGAACACAGCATAGCGGAAGTGACAGCTGCAATTATTTACCAAATAGATAAGGTGTGACACCAGATAAGGGTTTTGTGAAGGCGACAACCCTTATCGGCGAGTTCGGAAAATTATGCAGCTGCCTTCATAGATATCTGAATATTGTTATTCGAGGTTACCATCGCAATTAGACCCACGATGATGCTCTATCACTGAGCTACCCTGTTCTCTACGGATACCATCTTCTATTCATTTCTAACCAACCTTTGACTACACACAATGGACAGTATTCATCAAGCAGTCAAGTGTGACTTACAAATACCATAATATTTCAGTAGCATTCTAAAAATAATCTCTTTGAATTTACCTGGAAATTTTCCTTTTCCTTTCTAAAACTTAAAGAGGTTTTAAAATAGGAGGATAATATAGTCTGAAGACTTAAAAATGTACAATGAATGTTTTTTTATGTTTAGTATTTGAAAATATATTTATATCATATTTAAGCTTTTGCAAGCGAAGATACAGAAACATGACCACAGTGTGTTAAATGTACCTCCGCTAGCAGTGCACTTTACTGCCTAAAGCTGCGCGCATTGCAGTTTCAATTATTTTGTCACTATAATGTTCGTATATTGCCCTAACTGCATTCTTGTACCTCAGAAAAAATATCCAGTTATAACGTGCTGGGTTATAGATCCCGTTTTATTTTAAAACCTCGTTAATGTCACCCCTTTTCTATAGCGACAAAGGAACTACTTTCAGGTTTTTTTTCCAGTAAAGTTTCTACAGTGTTTGAGAACATAATAAGAGGGCGTGGTCTTTTTGATCCCCTGACATAATTCTAGTGACTTTTATCTGTTGGAAATGTTAAAAGAGTCTACAAAAACAACCCACCTACCTGAAAGAACTGAAAAATAACATCCGGGAAGCCATCGGCTCTATTTCTCAAGGGAAACTGCAGCGAGTGAGCGAAAACTTTTAAGCAGGTGCAAACATGCTTGGAACAAGTAAACTGGAAACTTACGTCTCGCATGATAAATAAATTGTGTTATATCTTTTTAGTAATTAATGCATCATATTTCAAATACTTACTTTATAATAACGAAATTTGTTGTTGCTAATCTCACATGTTCTATAAAATGTAAATTGGCAAAATCAGAATCATTAAGCATCCTTCAAAGAAATGTGCTTGGTGTTATAACATCTCACTTTCCAACACTTATTAACCTGTTTAATGTTCACTATGCTAATGGCATTGTATTTCTGTGTACGAGTAGGGAAAACTCGACTAATTTCTTTAGTCTCTACAACACATTAGCATGATTTAACTATTAATTTCGAAACAACTCAGGTAGACTAGCAAGTGTTTTTTTTTTTGGGGGGGTTGCATTATTTCAAGCGTTATTTGAAGAAATCATTCATTAAATATGTTATACTTAAATATCTGCGGATGTAGCGAAATAATCTGAAGAGAAACTGCAAGGTCTCTGGGAGCTTTGAAGATGACATAGACGAATCCACCGCATAAACATTAAAAGTATCAGGGGCTCTCAAAATCTGAAAGGACATCCCGTGTTTGGGTTGCAATTATGAACCACATTGAGCAAAACAACATATACTACAGATTGTCTCAATTTTGTTAATTGTACCTAATATTTTAAAGCACAACATATTGTGTCTATTTATAATCTTAGTGAAAGTCACTACTCAAATAATATATTAATGAAATTATTCTGAAAAATGTTTTTGAACAATAATCATGAAGCCCAGAATAAAAAAGGTTCACTTATAACATATGAACTTTTATTTTTCACCAAAACTTTTTTGTCCAATGGCAGCTCACTTATAGACTTGTGTGAGCATGGCGGTTTTGAAACGGATTTCTCAGGCCGGAATGCCCAGAGGGCTCCGCTATGTTATCCCAGTAAATGTGATGTATGAATGTGATATAGTCCTTAAATATATGGGGTGCCTAAATGTAGTCTGTAAGGATGAATGAAATGAGTTAATGATCATAGTAGAGGACCATAGTTTCATCTTCTGTAACAATGGTTTGCAGAACTTCTCTCTCATTGCCACCAGAGCTCCAAAAATGCCTGACAACAGATGACTCGTTGCTGCTTTTGGACTGAGAAAAGAAGTCTAGGCACCCATCTTGCACTAACCTTATTCATGTTTAAATGTTCATTAATAATTCGAAGGACTGTTGTTTTAGAAAGGTCCAACCTTACTGCTATTTCTGTAGCATTGAGCAGCCAGTCCTCCAAATTTCTCCTTCCACAAGAGCGATGTTTTCAGGAGTAAGCACCTCCAAGGGCCGACCTGCACTCTCTTCGTCTTCAATGCTTTCTCGATCCATTCGAAAAAAATTGGCCTTTTCTTTTACGGTAGAGTATGAGGGGGGTTGCTTCCCCTTATACACCCTCCAATCGCCGTTTAATTTCTTTTGGAGTAAGTTCTTCTTTTGTGAAGAACTTAATAATAGCTCGATACTTCATTTTGAACATGTCACAATATTCTACCCATAGACTTCTTTATGCAACTACATCTGAACAACTGAACACAGGGGAGTGGAAGTTACAGCTGCAATTATTTACCTAACAGATAAGGTATGATACCAGATAAGGGTATTGTGAAGGCGATAACCTTATCGGTGAGGCCGGAAACTTATGGACCTAACATTATCCTTCGTTAGATTTAAGAAAAGATATTCTTCATGAAATAGTCATGTAGAGAGTAATCAAAACATAAATCAAAGTTTTGGTTCCATTCCTTAGCTGATTATCACGGAAGTCCTGAAACTTTTAAACATTATTAACTAGAAATCATTTATAATCTAACTGATCTTCCCACGCTATTTGGGAGTTCAATTTATAAAACGTAGTTTCAAACTGTAATATAGCATTGCTGATAAGGGGATATTTGTTGTGTTTTCTATGCAGACATTTAATCATATTATAAATGTTATTTTACAAAAATAAAAACGATGTAGGATGCATATGTTAGTTACTTCAGCTGTGAAAATAAAGTGCATGGCACTCATTTCGCTACGAAAGATATGTTAAGTAAGCTCTTATTGGAGAACCAAAGGAGAAATATGCATTGGTCTTTGGATAATTGCACTATTCGGAAACTTCATCTAAGGGACTTTGGATTAAATTCTAAATGCGACGTAGCACTTTCAGAGTTTTTTTTTTTCTGAAGTGATCCCAGTAATTTTAACCAATTTTTACTAAGAAACCCCAACTGAATTCTACGAGATATTTTTGATAGATTCCAAAGTTAAGACTCTGCTAAATCTATTCATTTATAATCCCACCATTGGATGCGAAGTAGTAGATGCTCCAGCTCCAAGTTAAATGAAGAAAATATGCATGCACGGATGTTTTGGACGAAATATCTCAGGCTTCAAAAATCTTCATTATTAGATATTATACAAACATATGATTTATTTTAAATAATTACGTTAATTACCATTAGACTAGAATGAATGTTATTATTATTTAATTATTAAACAGCATAAGTAACATCACTAACTAAACAGTTTTTATCACTTCCTGACTTTTCCTGTCACCATTTGCACCTATGCATAATTAACTCTCAATATTAAGTCATGTGAATTGGAATATTCTGGAAGAGAACTAAACTTTAAATAATATTCAATTTAAAAACTCTAAAAATCAGCTTTTGAATAAATCGTCACTGATCACATTGTAATCGACATCAACTCTGGGCCTGTTCCAGGTTCAGAACAAATGAATCGTTAGAATTTTGTTGCACTTAACACCTACAGATGTCACAGGAGTAGGCGGTTAGCCTATCGTCTCAAGTGCCATCTATTGTGATCCTAAGGTATTACTGTATTGAACCGGTTGATAATTTTGTCTAGGGAGTTCTTTTATCCAGTACACAAAACACTTTCAGGTGGACTTGAGCTCAAGAATTTTACGTCCAGAAAAATCCATCAGCTTATTATTTGTTGTTTTATACACTGTGTCCCAGAATCGCCCTAAACATTTTCAAGCTGTACCTTCGTGTACTTTCATGACACGCAAGTAATGTAGGTTGCATCTTTCAGGGATTTTAGGATAGATAAAAATAGACTTTGTGTACCTTTCTTCTATATAATTTTCTCTGTCATATTTTCATTACAGAATAAGCTTCAAAATTAACATTTCAACAGATGAACAGTTATTAATACATGTTCATTTCCTCCTCTACTCGTGTACTTACATTAAATATAATTTATATAAGTGCTAGTGATTCTGGTGCCGGTTCATGTGGGTAAAGTGAATGATAGTGAAACAAAGGGAGCCATTATCAAAGAAAATGTTAAATCTAATGCTGCTTTAACGACCTCTTCCGGCACAATGTGGGTTGCCTATTCCGTAAAATATAACGGCAATTCTGGGACGCTGTGTAAATATTTAAAAAACCACTTTTATGATTAAAAATATTTTAAAAATAATTCTAAAATTTAAAAAAGTAGTTTGAAACTCGTTTGCTTAATCTCTAGTGTTGTACAGTACCAGTTTGCGCTGGTACTGTATTATAACAGGTCATTTGAAAATTCTAAGTTCGTGTGCTATGGATGTCCAAAGTATTTTAACCATATGCAAACAATTTTATGAAATGTTGTCTAGGCTTGTCATTATTATTTGTCTTTTCTTACACGGAAGCTTTCTGCTGCAAGCCCCGAGCCAAGTCGAGCGACGGCGGAGAGAGCCGAAGTAGTGACAGATATAGTTGGATAATAAGACTATTAAGCGTAACGGCATGATAGCTCAGATGGCTAGAGTGTCATGCAATAGTTGAGAACATAGTGGTTTCGAATCTACGCGTCCACTTACTCTCTCTCTCTCGCTCTCTCTCACTCTCTTTAAACCGGAGTTAAAGGAGGTTTGCCACAATTACAATGATTTACTCGTTAAACCACTAGGTCCACCGGTTTCTAGGCTTTACCCCAGGTTAGCGACAGGTTAGGTAAGTGTTTAGGTAAATGAATTCATTGCGAATTCCAATAAGAGGAGATTTCCCACCGTTACAATATTTTACCCGCCTAGCAATGCCCTAATTACAGTGATTTACCCACCCCTATCAATTTATATTTACGAAAAGTAAGCTGGTAGTGTTATGAGTTCGATACCACAGCTACTAAGTCCATGCGTACCGTCAATGCATTATTCCCTTCTCTTGTTTAGGAATGAGGAGTTCGGCTATCTCCTCTGCCGCTCGAGTTTGCAGCAACTAATGATTTCCGCGCTGCGTGTAACATCACGTTCAAGTATTTTGTTTGTACAGTAATCCTTTCTAAAGAAACATTAAATTGAACAGCACACATAAGGTGGCAATGAAAACTTTTAACATCGCTCAAAATAATTTTTTTGAGACTGCTAAGGCTGAAGATATCTCAAATGAACTTGCTATCATCTTTTAACTGAAGAGCAGTATTTAAAAATATGAATACCTTCTTTGTTTTAAAAAAAAAACATTTGGAATGTCTGAAAAACAATTCAACTAGTTATAGCAAATTATGAATTATATCCTAGAAATAATTTAAGTAATGGAAACATAAAACTGTACCATCAATAAAGGCAAATTCGAAAAATCCAGCAATCTTCAATCTTTCAAGAACAGAAGAGTCCGTAAAACAAGATAAGCTTTATCCAAGGGGGGAGGTATTTTTCACTCACTTAATATAAGATACTATGCCATCCAACTTAATGGTTTTATCTTTTATATCAACTTTACGTTAGTCCCCAAGACTAGGGTGACTAATTTATTTGTGGAAATTAATTTTCATGAGCGATGAATTAACAATTATGCTATATAAAAATCTAGATATTGAACTGTCTTGTCCTTTTGTTAAAACTTTTTACGCCACTGATGAAACTGAGATGAAATGTTAAATTGAAAAATAAAATCTTTAAAAAACGTTCTAAGTTCAAGTTTAGGGTAGCTCCTCGGTTGATTTGTTGATTTACTTTATTTATGAACGCTCTTTAACGTCTCAGGTCATCAGCACTTCTTAAAATTCAGGGGGGGGAAACGGCCGATAAATTTTGCTCAGAGGGTTGAGTTTTTTTTTTTTTTTCATGCCGAGAATCTACGACATGGGACCCCCGGCTTTACTTCTCTTCCGAAGGAAGCCACACTTAGGATTTTTACGCCCGAAATAATATATTGACCCTGGCCGGGATTGAACCCGCGATCTTGGGTTTAGGAAGCAAGTATGGTTACCACTAGACCACCAGGACATTTGGCACTGGTGAAAATACGGAAAGCACCTATCAAAACAACTTTCTGTAAACTTTCTGGTATTAGGTGTGAATACAAATGTTCCTGCATACTGCTTTAAGTTAATTTTACATATATATTTCCATTTATAAAAAAAACTGCATAGGAAACTACTCATTGTTAGGGCCAGAAGTATGACTATGTCATTAATAAAATAGAACACATGGAAAATAACACGAAATGATTATTTTGGACCAAAAGATTTATTAAGGTCTAAATATTATTGAACCTTTTACCGTGTATATCACTTAGAATTAACTTTTCGTCATTGAGGCTCTTTAATGCTGTAATAAATTGTAAAATAAAACAAGTAGGTCATTACTGCATACCATTTTCAAGAATTTTTCAAAATTTCAGCCATATTTGTTGAAAAGTTCTCTTTTTTATTATTAATTTACTCATAGAGCCTTTCTGCTATCAAATGAAGTTCATGCCTAGGATCTAAAAACAGTCAGCGGAGCTTATGTAGCAGAAAAAGTTGCGGAGAAACATAAAATGGCGCCCACACTTGATCAGGTCTCGAACACGCGGCATACAGCTTGAGGGCACACGCCTTAACGAAATTAGTTTTATTCTTTGTAAGCAATCTGTTACAGACCGGCGGTTCTCAAAGGGATTTTAATTACATTGTGTGCGATCATTCAAGATGACCCTATGCGTACATACCTGTAGGATGTTTCTGACGCTCCGGTCATTAGCGTCGCGTGGGCAGAGCGAACGATCCAGCACGGCCCACCACAACCTTCTACATCGCCCACGATATTTTCCCATTGAGAACACACAACTTCCGGCTCGCCTATTTTAATGACTTTTATGTTTAAGTTGTCAGAAGTCAAAAAACTTTTCGAAGGTCCAGTGGAATCTTTGGTGAATTAGATCACAATTCAAATTTACTATTCAAATTATATGTAGTTGTAATGTCCTTGCTTTGCGGAAATTCTGTCCTGAAATAAAGTTGTAGAAACAATCGTGGATTGCTGAGCTTTGAGATGATTCTGTTCTGTCTACAAGCTTCGTTTAATTGTTGAAACAATTTCTTAAATCTAATTTTTTTGGGGGGGGGGCTAATGGGAATAAGGGTCGGTTTCATCAACAGATGTTAAATTGCTTTAACATTCAAATTAACAAAAACTGTTTCAGCAACCAATGTTAACTTTAACAATGAACAGTTAACATCACCTTTCCCTTGTGTTTAAAGTTTAACAACTAATACAGTTAGAAAATGGCGACCTTAAACCCGGTTGTAGATGTCAAAATTGCATATTCAAACAGAGAAAGATGAAGTGACTTTGACCTTTTTACACAAAAGAACAATTTTTACAAAGGTACAGAATGTGAAAAACATTCGTTATAGGATTGTAGATGAAATACGAGAGAGGCTTGACCTTTCTGCCTCTGCTTCTTTTAATATTCCTTGCGTGAGCCGTATGTTTTAATTACTCTACGCAAACAAAAGCACATCGGAATGAGTTCAAAAGTTTTTCGGTTATGATATCGTCGTCTCCATCCGTGCTTTTTGCAACATTCGAGAACCTTAACAAAGTGTTTACTAACAATCTGCTAGAAAAACTTGGTGAAAAGCAGGATTCTAAATATTTGTTAAAATGTTAACACAATGTTAACAAACAACACATTAGTGCATTTTTTGGTAACAGTTTTTTCTTCTAAATAGTGTATACATACAGAAAAACAGAATGCAAGCGAGTTAGTCAGAAGTTGCTTAATGGGATGTATTCGTTTTTATTGCATTGTTTATTATTCTTTCCAAATTACAAGTAACAATAAAACAATCCTGGTTTCTGAGCATGGGTTTTGAACAAAAGTTGTGATAACACTTTAAAATGTAGGGGTGCTATTTGAAATGTCAAAGTAGGAATGGCTGAGGATAAGAGGATGAAGCCTAAAATGTAGTTAACGTTTATTTTAAACTTCTCAATCAATAAATATGTGTATTTTTTATTAAATTAAAATTATTTTAAGGCAGATCATAGAAACAACTACCTTTGAAAGCCTCGGTTTCTATTAGCCGTGACTTTGTGAAACCACAAAATTTCTGGAAATTACAAATAGTTATATATAAACTATGTACAGATATAATAGGTCTTTAATGGGCTTCGACCACTTAAGGTAACCAGAAAGTGAAAATCTAGCAAATAATGCAGCAGTATACATTTTGCACCGTATCTCAGAAATTTATAAAGCTATCAATGTGAAAATTTTGTAAAATATTAAGGATACTTAACTAAGATTCTCTATAAATTTTAATTCTCTAATGCACATTCTTTTTTTAAAAAAATGTAAACTAGAATAAATCTTATTTCCCGATAACTTAAAATGATGACATAAGTGAGCATTTTTCTCCAGATTGACTGGACCAATCTTATTGAAAATTTGCACACACATAATGTATGTAAATGTGAAGTGTGGTAACTAGAATTATTTAAATATTACTGTTAGTTGATAAAAATCAATACCAATAAAAATTTTAAATAGTTAATTTTTTAAATTAATTTCTTTTCAAACAACTAGCATAGATATGTTATTTTAATTTCCAAAATAGCATATTATCCACAGTTCAAGTAAAAAAAAAATACTCCAATTCCACAAGTAGTTTATAAGAAAATGCATTATATGTCACAATGTTTTCATTTTTTAACAAGATTTTATTTTGATTTAAAATTTTTAAAAAAACCTTTTATGTACGTTAGAGAATTAAAATTTACAGATCATCTTTAGTTACCCTTTCTTTATATCTATCAAAGATTTCATATTAATAGTTTTTAAGCTTTCTGAGATACAGTGTTGTTGATTTGATTTATTGATGGACGCTCTTTAACATCTCAGGTCATCAACGTCCCATTCAACTCAGGGCGTGAAACGGCCGACAAATTTTGCTCAGAGGCCTCTCTTTCAGGCTTGAGGTTCTTTTACGTGCCGTAAATGTACGACACGGGACCCAAGGCTTTTCTTCCCTTCCAAAAGAAGTCATATATAGGATTTTTACGTCCGAAAAAATCCATCGATCCTGGCCGGGTTTGAACCCTTGGGTTTAGGAGGCAAGCATGGTTACCACTACACCACCAGGACCGACTCAGTGTAAAATATATGTTCTTACATTATTTACTAGATTTAATAATGGCGGAATGCGAAAAATAATTATTGTTGCTTTACTTTTGACTTGTAAAACGTGTCATTTTTTGACTAAAAGTCGGTCCTAATGTAGGAAATTTATCTAATTTAAGAATGAAAGAAATTCTCTTTGATGCATCAGCTTGTTTTCCTTCGTGATAATTGTTTATTGTTGCATTATTCTTGACAGGCACCATAGGTATTATATATCTACTCGCAATATTGTCCGTCCTACTGCTTTGTATAAGTGAGACCATAATGTCTGAAATATGATTGTGTAGTCGATAGTAAGAATATTATTATGCTTCTCTCGTTCCATCCACGCACTGCAGGAAATCATCGCCAGGCTCTCTGCTGGGGTTCAGGACCTCGAAATGTCGATGTCCATTTTACATCACGTTGCAGAGGAGCCGTACCATGACTGATATTCGGAAAGGCGGCCCCCTTGGTCCGTTCTAACTTGACGGTTTTCTGCGACGACACGTTCGGGCTCCCAAATTGCCTGAGGAGTTTGTGGCTTCACGTACACGGCGTGACCAAGACATTCTCAAACTTTCGGCTCCCTTCCTAAACTTGCTGCATGTCGAAAGTGCCACAAAGTTCGATTTCTTCCCAGAGAAAAAGGAAGTCGCGTCGTGTCAACAACTGGGCAAATGTAAATGAAATATTTGGAAAAAGAACTGTGAACAAACCAGAGTAGAAACTTAATAATCATCTCATATTGAGACCGTGCTCATAGGAATTAATAATATTAAAATAAATTAACAATAAAATGGTTGAAAAATTATAAAACCACATATGATTAGTCTTTCCGTCAGCTTTCGGAATAATTCACCTGTTCAGTAACGCTGGTTCAACAATAAGCTTGATTCAACTATTTTATAATTACAAACAAAGGATTTAATATCCGCTTTGTATATGTTTTCTATTACCCACGAACAAGTGAGGTTCACTGCATATAAGGTGCGTCATTTTTTCCTACTTCTCAAGTATAAGTATAAAAATAATAATTTATATATCACCATAACTGAAGTTAATGTTTTGTAAACAATTGATAGTACTTAAGTTGTCATTTGATATTAAATATAATGCAATAGACATCGTCAAATAGCCTTATGATCAGATAAAAGGATTAAAACACAAAGTTCACGCTGCTAATTCAAAAAGTCCGTTGCGCAGGAACTGCGTAAACTCAGCAAATTCCTTACCAAATTAAATAATTTCAAAAATGAATATAAAATACAAATTATGGCCTTATTAATTCTTGCAATATATAAGTATCACAAAAAAGAACCTGGTTTTAGAGTTGTTATTATTATTATTATTATTATTATTATTATTATTAAACCACAAAAATTAACGGCTTACTATTAATTAAATGAAATGTATGATAACTGATAGTCAAAGCTATACTTTTAAACACTTTTAAATGTAGCCATGTTTATGATATCATTTTTACATTCACTAAAAGAGAGAGAAATAACAGAACGTTACGATTAACATTGTGTATTCAAGATGTTCACATGTTTCACTAAATTAAAAAAAAAAATGTTACTATACAGAAAAAATTACAATGCACTAAGCAAATATACACAATCAAAAGTTTCATCGATATTCGCTGGCTCTGAAATTTAATTTAAATGTTATTGTAGTAAAATTATGCAATGCTAACGTTTTTTGATGGTCATTATAGAGCGTCATTACATACAAATATAATTCTCAAACACATATTAGATTAATGTTTTCCTGATCTTTATAAAATGTTTTTCCTTATTTTATTTAAATGCTATATACTGAGTTTCGTGGCGAAAAGACAAACATTTGCGCCACTAGAGTAATTTTTAAATTTTGGGCTTCAGGTAAACCCCCATCCCTAATAATCTGAATTTAAATAGTTTTCAAAAACTATTTTTCCTATTTTATTTGAATAGCATATACCGAGTTCGTTGAGAGAGAAAAAAATTACGGCCCCTAGAGTGATTTCTAATTTTGCTTTAACCCCCACTCTTTATATTTCGGTTTACATCCATACCCCTACTATAGGCGGATTTTCCTAGTTTTAAGAAACTGTTTTTTCTATTTTATTTAGATTATATACCCCGAATTTTGTTGTGAGAAAAAATCAAGTATTGGTACCTCTAATGCGATTTTTAAATTTTGGGTTTCAGATAAATTCCCACTCCCAATGCCCGATATCCCTGATTTTTAGGAAATATTTTCTTATTTTAATTAAACACCGAGTTTCGTTGCGAAAAAATAAATATTGAAGCTGCTTGAGCGATTTTTAAATTTTGGGTTTCAGATAAATCTTCAACTCTAATAATTTTATTTCACCGATTTTCAGAAAATATTTTTCTTAATTTATTTCAGTGGCATATACAAGTTTCCTTTAAAAACAGTTTAAATTGCGGCAGCTAGAGCGATTTTTAAATTTCACTTTAACCCCCATTCGGTTTTCAGGTAAACCACCACTCTTAATGGCCTGATAGCCCTGATTTTCAAAACTGTGTTTATTAATTTATTTTAATGAAATATACCGAGTTTCGTTGAGAATAAAACAAAAAATTGCGGCAGCTAGAGCGATTTTCAATTTTTTTTTTTAATACATTTTCGCATTAGATTAACTCCCACTCCCAATGGTCCAGTTTTGCTGGTTAACGAACTCGACTTGTTAATTGATGATTATATGGCGAGTTTCATTCAGAAAAACAAAGATGGCGACCGCTAAGTGTTAACGGACACACATGTGCAAATATACATTTATATCGTTTATTTTCATTTTCGGTGCTGTTCCGAAACCACTCACTCTACTGCATTCTTCGATCAGGGTCATTTTCATTTAATGCATGCAAAAGTCTTGGGATGAAAACTTTCAACTTTGCTGTTTTAATAATACGACATTCGCTGCTGATCCCAGTCTCACGTGCACATTGCTTTGTAGATTTCTGCGGTGAGTGCTCAAAGCGTTCCAAAACCATAGCCCAGGATGTGGGGCTTGTTGCTGTGCGAGGTCTCCCAGATTTGCCCTTGTGAACATCGCATACGGTACCATGAGTCTCAAATTTGTCCCAAATGCATGCAATTGTTACTCGCGTTGACGGTTCTGTTCTGTACACACGTCTCCATTGCCTTTGAACTTCAACAACATTCTCGGTTTTCCATTACCACTTCAAAATTGCTTTCCGCTGTTCAAACGATAATCTTGGTTCCATTTTGCTGTAGCAACGCTAACATAACGTAATGTGTGTCACACCTGTTTACAGAACATCATACTACACATTACTGTTGTTTTTCGGTCCAACTTTGAAATATATTAAATAGATCTCTACTGTGAACGTGTGTATACATTTTTGGTACCCTGATATATCTATATTAATTCACACTCGTTAAAAGTCTTTCACCTACAATAAGAAGTCCACAAGGTTCATTATTGCTATGGTATAACATTCTTCCGAATATAGGAAATGCTCGATATCCTACTACCATTACTTCACAGACTAATTCCATAAATTAATATATCATTAAAGAAATTATGGAAAGAATTTTTCGCATAAGATTCCTTAAATGGCGTGGTACGTACATTACTTATAAAATATTTACACACAATGAGTAAACATGTGTTTCCCAGGATAATTTACTTTGTAATGTAGCACCCAATAGCCCTACTGCATTCTTTAAGGTAAATAAAAGTTTCTGTATCTTAGCATTATTTAAGCATAAACTTTTATATGTCTTTACCATTCCCAATGATATCATCTATTAAGATATTAGCATTACTTAAATCGTCATATCAGCAAATAAAACAGTATTACTATCAGATCATTTATCGTAATGAAAAACAATGGCCCCAGTACAGAACTTTGGGAGACACCAATACTAATAGGAATAACGTTAGAGTACGAACCATTAAAATATACTTTCTAAGATCGATTAGTTAAGTATGACCAGATAAAATTTAATTCAAGCTGCCAAGTGAATTAAGAAACAATTGACAATCCTTCGCGAAAAACTACTTTCACTTTACAGGAGGAAAGTTGTTGCTGTCAAATCAAGAGTCACTCATCTACAATTTATACTTTTCAGACTTTATTGATCACTTCTGGTAGTAGTATTAACGCGGAATTATTGAATAAAAGTCTTCAGAGAAAGGTTTATCCTTTATAGAAGGTCTAGCTACAAACTCCAGAACCTTTGCTATAATGCTGTTCAGTAATGAAGCTCCATAGAGTTGAAATTTACTTTTCTCCTAAACTTCACACTCAAGTAATTGAAACTTGCTACTTCACGGTCTCGTTGAAAGAGCGTTATAGTCTGCAGGTATTTCCTCGAAGGTACATGTTCAACCGTTCCCCTTTGTGAGAGCTAAGCTCAGTTCTTTGACAAGAACTTTGCCATAGCTTTGACTATTTCTTCTTTTGTTCTTCCTTGGTTCATGCGTGACTGCGTCTTTTACAAACTATCTGCTCCCTTATTGGAATCTTCTGGTAATTCATATTAACATAAACAGTGCTTTTTATTATTTTTCTTCGTATTGTTCGATAATATTTAAACTATTGTCTTCTTAACATTCATATTAAACCATGAGATAGTGTACTACATTGGCTTAACTTAGTAAACAACGGGCAATCGCGTCTTATGATTTAGTACCATAAACAGATTTCAAATTCTAAATCGACTATCCATATCTTCTTTGCGATAAAAATTGCTCATAAGTGAACAAAGTGACTGTTTTATACGAGTGTGTGTGTGTGTGTGTGTTTTTTTTTTTTTTTTTGATTTATTTACGGACGCTCTTTAACATCTCAGGTCATCAGCGTCCCATTCAACTCAGGGCTTGAAATTTTGCTCAGAGGCCTCTCTTTCAGGCTTGAGGTTCTTTTTCGTGCCGTAAATGTACTACACGGACGACACGGGACCCAAGACTTTACTTCCCTTCCGAAGAAAGCCATACTTCGGATTTTTACGTCCGAAAAAATCCATCGGTCCTGGCCGGGTTCGAACCCGCGTTTCGGGTTTAGGAGGCAATTATGGTAACTACTACACCACCAAGACTGACATTATACGAGTGTGGCAATGTGCTACATGTAAATATATTGTCTATTAGTATGAATTGCAATTTAAATTTGATCAGATATAATTTTACCAATAACTCAAGAGATCGCGGATTTAAATCTGGCCAGGGTCGATGGATATTTTTAGGACATAAAAATCCAAAGCATGGCTTTCTTTGGAAGGAAATTAAAGTCGTTGGCCTAGTGTCGTAGATTTATGACATATAAAAGAACCTCAAGATTAAAAGAAGAAGCCTCTGAGCAAAATTTATCAGCCGTTTCACGCCCTGATTTAAATGGGATGACGCTAATGTCCTGAATGTCATCCTTAATAGTGTCCTTAAATAAATAAAACAAAAAAGCCAACAAATCTTTCAATTTGAAGAGTATTGTTACGTATGAACTCTATATGTTTATTTTATTAATGTTACAAATTTTCAGTTTGAAAACGATGTATGCAAAGATCCAAAATGTTTCTGATAAATTCTCAAGTTTTAGTACATATAAATATTTTTAATAAAAACTATCAGTTTGTATGAAAACCGTGTCTTAATTCATTGCCAGGGATGGAAAATTTATATGCACTTGCAAATGTAAATTTAACGATGAAGCGATTTCAACCAATATTTTGTATGTAATAGAGCTCTAGTCAGGCTCTTGAAATAAATTCGGGATATAAAAACTAGTTCTGCATCATTCCCAAAGGTAAACAGATTTGTCTCCTAATATATGAGTGCAATATGGCAACACAGGTCGCTCGTAATGATATAACATATAATTGGTATCATGCGTACCAATCAACCATCTGCTAGCCATGCACGCAACGGCAGGCCGGCTGACCACCAATCGAGAAAATCCAGGAGTTATCGGTTCGCTGTTAGATGACTACAAGTTATGATCCTCAGTTTGAACTCGTGTATCTCCGAACACTCACACTAGGCAATTTGAACAGTTGAGATTTCTCCTTGTCAACTGTAGTGTCATCATTTACATAGAGGATGGAAAAAATGGGAAGACTGAAGCGATTAGAAAATTAGACACAATTCTTGACACTTAAATAATTAAACTGGTTTTGCCTTTTCAAGAAGAACAAGATGATAGGCTACCAAAACTTGTAGAAGGAAAAAGCAAGGGGCAAAGAAAAGAAATGGAAGAAATGCATACCTATATGAGATTAACAAGAACGATAAAAACACAAAGAACGAAATAAATAAATGATAAAATAAATAAAATGGAAACTAGTAGATATATTTACATTTCATGCCTGAGCAATAAAAACAATAATAATAATAATAATAATAATAATAAGAAGAAGAAGAAGAAGAAGAAGAAGAAAGAAGAAGATCCTGTTCACAAGGCCTGTTTCGGGGAACCATTGCTAAGGAATTACTTGGTTGTGAAATGGTCGGCGATTTCATCTGGGGATCTTATTTTTCGGGTATCATAATAATAATGATAGTGATGATGAGGATGAGGATGATAATAATAATAAAATAACAATATAATAATAATGATAATAATAATAATAATAATAATAATAATAATAATAATAATAAGCTATTCGAAAGCCCACTAAACTTTAGCACTTATAATAAAACATCAAAACTTGAGTTAGCAAATGCTTGAAAAAAAGGGGGGGGGGAGTAAATAATGAAGAAGAGCGAAAGAAGTAGAAATAAAGTATAAAATAAAATGGTAAAAAATTTAGCTATACAAAAATGGAAGAGTAGCTTAAGGAAGAAAGAAGAGTTCCTTTTGATCTATCTTCTTCTTCTCTCTCTGCGTTTTGCTCTCTTTTTTTTCCCACTTTTTCCTTTCTTCCTTTATTCCACCTCTTGTGTTTCTGCTCTCGTTTCCATTTTTTATCTCTTCCCTTCACCTTAAAACACATATTCACTAAATAAACATTAATGCGAAAAATAGAAAGATAGCACAACAGGAAAACGAAAGAAAGGAAAATTAAAAATAAGAATAAGAAAATGAGCAAAGGAAAAAAGTGAAGAACAAGATCGGAATCGTGCCTAAAAAGAACGAATAAAGAAAGATTGAAGAAGAAGAGAACAACCGAAAGAACGGAAAATAAAGGATGAGAGGAAGAAGAGAAAACAGAGAGAAACAGTGATGAATTAATAATGAGCCACGCATGAGTAAACGAACGAATGCGAAGTATGTGAAAGGGAGGGGAAATAAAGCATGTTAGACAATTGCGAACTTAAGAACGTAACAAATAGATCGGTACTAAAACTCACTGAAAATATCAAACGATGAAAACAACTGAGTAGCAGGAACCGCCACTGACGCCAACTCAGTGTTAACCGAGAACCGCCCGTCGGCGGATTAGATCGCTGAATGCCCCTACCACCAGAGCTCCTCTTGTCAAACAATTTTACCTTTGACACTTCGACAGCCACACAAACATTACCAAAGCGCACGGAACTCATCATAAAAGAGTACCGGAAATGGCAGGAGTGGAGAAGGGTCCCTCAAGTAGGTCCTTTGCAGGAGGGAGATGCGGAGATAAAAGTTGAGATCACAGAGACCGCAGCGGAATTGTCGATTCCACGCTGGCAAAGTAAGTTTCGTTCCCTTCTTGAAGATAACGCTAAATTACGTGACCCCCGCCTTGGCTTGCCTCAACAATAACGAACACAAAGCTGGGGGAGCAGTTCGCCATATGTCGCTCATTGTGGCTGTCATGTGGTCCAACCATTGCACTTCCCAAGAAAACCACAATTTCCGCTTGTCGATTTCAATAAAAAGCGATCGATATGCCGGAACGTATTTCTCCAAAAGAAGCAAACCCTAGTTTAGGATTTGATTACTTGTGCTCTCTAACCTTGCTGCATAAGGATAACAGAATAAAAAAGTTTCAAGCAACATTATATATTTTCATGACCACAATCTGCGTTGCTTGAAATCGGTGCACTGAACACAGCTAAATATCCTATTAGAGTGTACTCGTTATAGACAATGTAGCCTTAAAATAAAAGAAAGTTCGTCACGCAGGAGCTGTGTAAACTAAGCGAATTCCTCACCTAGTAGAACAACTTTAAAAAAGAATATAAAATCCAAATAATGGTCTTATTAATTAATGAAATGAAATAAGATATGGCTTTATTTTGTGGTATTAGGGGAACAAAATTAGAATTCTTGCAATCTATTAGTATTATAAAGAGAAATCGCATTTTTAGAATTATTATCTATTATTTTTTAGATTAAACCACAAAAATTGATGGTATACTATTAATTAAATGAAATATATGAGCATTGATAGACAAAGCTATACTGTATAGGTATT